>LTAE01000728.1:0-28787 GCA_001647135.1 Pontederia paniculata
GCATCCGAACTTGCCACAGACTAAAATTTGTGTTGCCGTCAAACTTCTCGATGTTTGTGCAAGTATTTTACGATTAAGAAGCAACGTTGTAGTCATCGTCGAAAAATTGATTGCGAAAAACCTCGTGCTCTAATACCAATTTATTGGGAATATATAGGGCGAGGGATCGACGAATTAAAACAACGAATAAAACGAGAAAGAAAGATTGACATACAGATTTTTAACGTGGTAAAATCCTCTTGATCAATGTGAACAAGAGGGAAACATCCATGGGCAAAGGAGGCCGTCACCAAAAAGTTTTCACTATGTCAGACGAAGAGAATACATCATAAAATCCGAATCCATATTTATAAGAGTTCATACTGCAGGGGGCTTCGCCCTCTGCACCCCGCATGGGAATTAATGTTGGGCTACGGACTTGAGCCTAGCGACCCAAGCCCTCCACTACCTCCATCTCAATTTTTTTTCAATTTTGAGTGTAGGGTATAATATTCCAAGGCACAATAATAATTATGTATAATGTTAAACTTAAAATTTAAAATAATTTAAAAAGAGAAACAAAAAATTCATGAGGTGATGAGTAGTTTTATAATTATCTTATTTATTTACTTTAAAATTAAAGCTTAACAACATTGTGTTAAACTAAAACTTAAAAAGAATTAAAATTTTAGAATTAAAATTTAAATAAAAAATAATTTAATGAGAATAAATAAATAAACAAGCCGAGAGGAGAGAGTGTGAGAAGCCATCAAAGAAAGAATGATTATGAACATTCAACACAAATCAACGGGGATGGTGAGATTTGGATAAGGTAGAGATTTTTTTATGTTATATTATTTGTCAAAAATTGAACAGAACCATTGCCGGGTTCTGATAGGAATCTTGTTGTGAAACTCATATCATTGAAAATACAAGAATATTTTTTATGGCTTTCTAGGGATAATATTGGATTCCGTTTGATCCCATCATTTGTTTCAGAGGTGATATTGTTTGATCTGATCCTAATAGCTTCCACAAATCTTACAATGCTTGTGACTGATGGATAAGCTAAAAAGAAAGAACCTCATTTGTGTTGAGAATTTTCTCTGAAGATTTTACGTGTGAATTAAATTTTAATATAATATAATGCAAAAATAATAATATCAAACAAAAAAATATTAAATTTATGTGAAAAAACTTTTGAAAGAGATTAAAAATATGAGCAATCACAAAAATGAATTATATTTTTTTTCAGTTTTTTTTAAAACTCAAAATAATAATTCAATCGGAATAAAAAATAGTCAATAAAAAATGATGTCATAGTATTATTCTCTATAATCCTAGTATTAAAAATCTTCAAAAATTTCTCTTAATTTAATTATATTCTTAATTCCTTACTTTTTAAGAAGAAATCTTTTCTTCTTTCATATTCCCCTTATCTTTTTTGTTGATCCATCGACCTCTTCAAAAGAAGCTTGAAAATTTTATTTTTTATACTAATCAAAATTAGAATCTAAGATTAACTCAAATTAATTAGTTATTTTAATAATTAAAGAATTTTAAATCTTAATAAATACTTAATGGGTTGAACAAGTCAGTCCAACATTTTTTTTCCAAGTTCATCATAATATCCAGAAATTCGATTTAAGTCCCAACTAATTTTATTGCTGGTTCCAATATCCAAAATATATCTTTTTGAGAAGTGGTTCTTAACAGTCGCCGGGTTTAATATGCTAACAAAACAAAACGATGCAAATATTTATCAATATTTTTTGTTATCATCGTAATATTTTATAATTTCATTCCCGATTAAGATGAATGCATTTTTTAGTAAATTTTTTTCTGTACACAAAGAATTCAAATTTACGATCTATTCAAATTGAGGAAAATATATTTTAAATTTTTTCTGGGTGCTTTTATTCTCTTCATAATTAATCTGCATTTACAACACTTTCAATTGGTAGTTGAAGTAATGACGTTCCGGCTTCACAAGAACCAGCCAAGTAATAGAACAAATTTTTTTTATTAGGTGAAACTTTTTCAATTTCTGACAACGAACATGGCATTTATTCCCTTCTTTATTTTCTATTCGCTGGATGGATAATATTATAATTGAGAGATAAATAGGAGAATTATTCATAAAAAAATTAACATCAACAATATAAAAATAATTGTCACTGTGTTCTTATTTATTTCTTTTTCTAAACAAAATAAGGCAATGGAATAATAAAAGGACCGCTGAATATACTAATTAATTGAGCTGCAAATTAAGCATGCCTTAAAAACATCTTAAACTCAAAAATCCCATGCATGGGAAAGTTAAATTTAAACGGTCAAATGTTTGGTAAAAATATGCACTATAATTTACAATGCAAAAGTACACTGCATAAGCATTTTAACAAATAAGAAAAATAGGAAGAACCGAGTGCTAAAAATTGCTAACTAAAATAGTTCTAGTTCATTGAAAAAAAGAAGTCAAAATTGGCTCTTCCGAAAAATTTCTAAATCTTATTGGACAGATTTGATATAGTTATCGGTCAAAATCTCCATTCAGAAACCTCTGAAATTAATAAGCAATAATGTGTACAATAATAGGCAATATGTGCCATACTCATTAAATCATTCAACATCCAATTTAGTAACAAAAATGTAATGCAGCAATGTCAAGGCTGGAAACATGTAAGTAAACAAGAAACTACTAAACTTTTAGGGGGGACACCTCCCTCCAGCTAGTTATATACATCTCTCAAGGTTAGCATATAGATTATATCATCTGGAAAACACAAAGGACCTAACTTGTTAGCATTCCTGAAAGAAAGCATCTTATTTCAGACAGTGTGCTGCTTAACATGCGGAAATTCTTCTGCCGCGTCAGGAGCTAAATTCATACTTTTCGACTTACTCATGTTCAACCCTGGTCTTTGAAAGCTGAAGTTTCACTGCTGGCACCGAGAGTGGCTAGGAAGAACTCTGATTTTTTCTTGCTACATACAGTATTCTTGTGCTCCCGAAGTTCATTGTTGTTGTTAGAGCTTGGAGTAACTACTGTATTCTCAGATGGAACAAGCTGAAAGAAAACCCAAACAGGTAGGGTTGTCAGTAGTCAAAGGTCACAAGGTTTTAAACACTACATATATGTATGAATAACTAAATATCTTTGATCTAAAAAAGAACAGGAAAAAGGAATCGCAGAAAAGGTTACATGATCATTGACCGAAGCTGTATTAGACTCTGCATTCAGTCTTCCTTTCCTGTATGATCTACCAGTTTCTTCCTCTGCTTCATGATCGTCGTCAATAAAATTCTGGTCAGAAACCTCTGCAAAAATCACTAAGTTTCATTTGTCTGCCCTATGCATCAATAATTGGATGTCTTAAAATTTTGTGTACCAGTACATATGATGACATACAATGAGGACAATCAGAGTTATATAAACAGGAAGCAATGTTGTTGTAAGCTAGATCTTCAGTGCACATCATAAACAGACTATGAAGATATTCACAAAAAAGTCAAAAAAGGCAGAAAAATTACAATAAGCATCATCTCTCAATTTTGTTTTCAAACTTACGTGCAAGCTAGATGACGTACTATGAATGAGAATGTCAAAGCAAAGGTATAAAAGACAATGCTTAAGTAAGTAGTTAAAAGTTCTATGTACAGAGTAGCAAAATGTTGCTGTAAAAAGGGTTCTCTTGGAATCTAGTTGTAATCGAACTTTATTCAGATATTTTAGCTCATGATGTGCAAAGTGTTTCTACAAGATGACTGCAGAAAAGGCACACGAGAGCTATATAGTATGAATGTCTTGTTGGAGGCCTCAGTTATTGGACATTTCTTTTATTTCTTGGTTAGCTCACAGTTTTTTCTCTCATCTCAGAAGTTTCTTGATTGTTTCAATCACATTTTTATGTCCATCAAGAATGCTCTGAATCATTCTTCAATTATTTTATCATTGTAAAACCAGTCAAAAGTAATCAAAATTTGAAAATATTTCTGTACGTAATGAACTCAGAATTAAGTTCAGATAAAACTAGTTCAATTGCAGTGAAAGAAGTTTATCTGGCACCTTCTTTGCTGCCAAAGGAATCTTGTAAACACTTAGGGCAGACAAAATTCAGCTTCTTTGCATTTCTTGATTCTCCAGCACTTCTCTCGCCACTCAGTTGAAATGAAGGTGTGATGGAGTCATTATCACCAACAGTGTTACATACTTTACACCCCGTCACCTTCCTAGTTGAAGATGACCTGAAGTGTTGGATCCATGGATTCAAAAGTAAAGGAAGTAAATCATTCCTGGCATCAGCTTTGATCTTAGCATTGTTGAACCTACGATTCTCCCAGCATCCTCTATGAAGGACTTTAAACTGCATTAGTAATAGATCAAAATAATTATAATTCAATCAGATGGATGAAGAAAATGAGGAAGAAACTTTCATCACCTGTCCAGCTGTCAAGTCATTTTTGTACAAACCAGGTATACGAGTACGCTTTGTGCCCTTGGATAACCAGCCAAAAGAATGCTTTGAAGGGCTCTGATTGTTATATAATTGACTCACAAAAGATGATTCTATAGAGTTGAGAAATGAACTGTGCTTCTCGTCAGTCCATCCACTGGCCATATGATCTACTGTCTCAAGGTTCTAATAATGTTCATAAAATTAAGAAGGAATTAGCACTAGAGACAAAGATAAAGTAAAAAAAAAGAGTTCTGAAAATACGAACAAGTGGAACTAATGAAAACATTTCAAAGGAACTAAATACTTAATGTACCAACATCAAGATCATATCTTACAAATCTGGATTTAGCTGACCAGGCTATCTAATAGACGTAAATGTAGATTTAAAGTCCTTCCTATGTTCATTTTTCAAAATGAAAGGCAACAACACATGGTTTCTAAATTTTGATCCATAGGTTCATTGTCAGAATTAAGCCAAACAACTAGGTAGGGCTTCATATACTTGTTAAATTAGATGTGCTACCAATAATCCTAAAAGCTTAAACTGATAGAAAGAAGTTGTGTTTATATTTATATTCTTAACACTCTCCCTCAAGTGTGAGCACAATTTTGGTCTAGCCTAAAGGCCCAACACGTAAAACACTGAGAGAGGAAATTCATACGAGCTTTCCATGATATCATAATTGTGGTACCATATTAAATTTGAATTCAGGATCTTGCTATGATACAATACTAAATTAGATGCCAGTAATTCTAAAACTTAAGCCGATAGGAAGGACAATACATCTATACTTATATTCTCATGTTTGATAAAAGAATATGTAAGAAAGCGGATAATACGTTCCCAGATTTAAGGGCCCATTTCACCATGTGCCAAAGTACCTAACAATGAGTTATGGTGCCAGATTGCATGAAACCTAATTAACCAAAATTTCCCCCCAAATCCATGGAGCATTAGAAGCCGATTTATGCAATCAAACACTGATGAAGCACAAAAAGAAAAGAAGAGGGGGACGATTCATCCAAACGACATCATAAGAAGACTAGTACTCTACTAAGAATTCCTGTTTCTTCCACAAAACAAAAACATATTCTTTTATTCAACCTCACATTTGATGCTACTGAATCAACTCACATACTGCAAGAACACAACCATGGACTTTAAGCACATCCCTCAGCAGAACTTGTAAATAATGCACGACGCTACTTGGAGCCCCAGATCCTACTCACGATTAATGGAACCAAGAACCATGAATCATCAACCAGAGATCCAAATTCTTAGTAACACCTCAAAACTATCTATTAGCGATCCAAGTTCTGCACCAACCAGAGAGATAAAAAAAAAAAAGATCACACTTTTATCTTCAACTGTTCCTGGCATAACCATCAAAAGAGAGCTAAAAACTTCACACCCTTGTGATTCGCTGAGCTACAATAAAATAACAAATTTCTCGCTACAGAAACCGCCATCTTTCTCGTCAGCACCGAAACTTATCATAAATCTCCACAACAAAATCGACAAGAAAACGAAGAAAAAGAACCATTTTCTTTTACCTTTTCAGAGCTCTCAGTCGTCGTCCAACTCAAAGAACCCTCGCCCATTTTCCCACTCCTTTCCCGAAATTCCAGATCGAGAAGAAGAAGAAGAAGAAGAAGAAGAAGAAGAAGGAAGGAAGGAAGGAAGCAGAAATCTCGAAGAATAAAGCGAGCAAAAAGAACTGCGAATAGTGAGAACAAAACAGCAGCAGGAGGAAGAGGAGATATTTTGGAGATTTCTCGGCTGTCTGCAGATTAAAAGAAAAAAAGAAAAGAAAAGAAAAGGAAGCGATCGAGAAATGACGGCGGAACAGCCGGCAAAAATATACATTTCACAAGTCCTGAATCCGACGTGGCATTTCTTTCCACGTGTCTCTGGCGTCACTGGTCGACACGCGTTCTGTCGGTGGGGTCCACCCTTTTAAAATATCTAGCGAGTAGATATTTTTTGGGGCTGACTGAAAAAGATCTACGGTCGGAAGCTGTTTACCGCCCACAAGGTTCCAAATCCATGGATCGGTAAGCGGGATTTTGTGGTTTATTCTTCTTTTCTTTTAATTATTTTTTAGAGTTAACATTTTTTTATTACTCTACGTAGAGCTAATAGTGTGTTTCAAATTGAAGATACTTTCAACAAATTTTTTTTACGTATAAAAAATTTAAATTCAATTTTTTTAAATAAGAAAGTATCTCAACTTTTAATAAGAAATTCGCTCCTGTCTAACAAATAAATTCATTTTTAATATTCTTCTATAAATTAGAGACTTATTATTTCGTAAACTAAAGAAATTACCGATCTAGCGCTTAAAAAAATTCCAAAATTACAATTTCAGATATAAAACTTATTAGTTTATGAGGATAATAAAAAAAATGACTTAATTTAAACTTATTTTTAGATTTTTTTATAAGCCTATTATAGGTTTTAATTAGGAGCCAAACCTTATCTCAAATTTTATTTTTTTAAACCGAACGGCCCTAGTTGTTAATATTAAATTTTAAAAGGTGTCATCGAAAAGCTTTTAATGATTGAATTCTCATAAAAAAATTGCCATTTCTTCATTGATTATAAAATGAAATTATTAATAATATTTTTGGATTTAATGATGAAAAAGCACCAGATGGATTCGTTTTTTTTATGTATAGTTATGGGCACCAAGTTATGGAGAGTTTATCTTGAACTATTATACCTTGGTTCATTCTAAACAGGCCAAAACATCTTATTGAACTTTTTTGTTATTTACTCAAGTTCATTGATCTCTCGTATATTAATCTCGAAAAAAAAATTATTATGCTTTAATTATACTGATGAACTGTTAATTAAATTTGTGTAAACGACTACTTGTTCCTGATCTAAGTTTTTAACTGAGAGAATTTTATTTATCAAATTGATGATAACCTAATTGTTTTTTTATTTTCCTTCTTTCTAAAACTTCAGGATTAAGGAAAGAAAATGGCCAAAAAAAAAGAAAAGAAAAACTAGAACACCTTGAATCGTATATTTATCTAATCTTAGTTAAAACTCTCTGAATAGATTAAGGTGGATTTGGTTAACCTAACATGCATATAGACATATTAAGATATTATTATCCAGATGTCATTTCTCCTTCATGATAGAGGTGTGGGATTCTCCAGCAATAAGCATGCAATTAATTAATGGAGGTAAACTTAATTTCTTGATGATGTTCTACACTTCTATCACATGCTTCTCACTCAAGTGTATCCATTAATTATTTTTCTAGTGTTTAATTCATAGCTTAATTTCTATCAACTATCTTTTTATTTCTTATGTACCAAGTATTGCTTATAATTGCAAAACAAAAAATGTTAAATAGAATAAAGCCCAAATCTCATAAATATTTCAATCGTCCATATATAATAATTATATATTAAGTAAGTTTTTGCAGCACTCAACAAAAAAAGGAGAAAAAAATGAAGTGGAGAAAAGTGGTCGTCCGCAGTTGCCGTTCCCTTGTGCGGCCTCTGTGCTTCACCATTAATGGCTCATGGTTTTCCTGAGTCGCAGGTGAAAGAATTGATGAAACATGGTGTTGAGGCACCCTCTGTTTCGTTTGATATAAATGTTTGGGGTGGATCAAAATTTCTGCAATATATTAACAGCATGTTGAATGGTTACATCAAGTAAAACTAAAATCTAGGCACTGTTGCATAAATCTGTACAGGACAAAATATAAAAGCTGAAAGTGAGACACAGATTGCTTGGTGATCAGACAGGTGATGAGAGGAGCATTAGAGAATATTCTTTTTATCACTGTGATTGCTCATCACTGGCAAGACAAATACAGCGTGCAGGAACATATATAAGACGTAAAGAGAAGAAGAAAAAGAAGTAGCAATAATTGAACTACCTATCAATCAAAAAGTTTCAGATGAAAGGAAGGAAGGTGGTGCCACAAGACATCTTTTTCTCTCAAGCCTGTCACTGTCCCTTTCTAAATAAATATCATAGCAATCCTTGGCAGCAAAACAACTTGTCTAGCACGTTGCCTCGTTATCCAAAACAAAAAAAAAGTATCCATGCTGCCTTCCATATATTTTTTTAAGAAATATATTAAAAGAAAATTTAAGATTCAGTTTCAGAAGAAATATGTTTCTGATAAGCAATAGGGATCTGCATGACTCCATTCACTTGCTAGCAACTGATTTTGGTTGATTTTTACTACTGATGATAGCACACGCTACTCATTTAGGCTTCTAACATTCCACAACCTCTTAGGGAAATCAGAATTGAAAATCTAATCATGTCCCGGGAACAAGTCTTTATCTTCAGTATGTCATCATGGGGAGTAATACGAAAAAATCGAATAGCTAGCTCACTTTTCAAGCACATGGTGTAGATTTTGCCATCTTTGTCTTGATTGCTTGAACAAGATGTTGATCTGCAAGCTTTTTCAATAAATTTCTATCAGGATAAGGCTCTCCTTTCTAGTCAGTAGTTGCAATCATATGAAGTATAATTGTGTTCTTCTGTTCCTCACTTAATTTCTGCCTTAGATGCTGCGCCAATAGCTGAGAATAAGAATGGAATTGGAAGCTAAAGCCTTCCAATGGTGGTTGAGCACAAAATCAAAGAACATGCTTGAAGTGGAAATATTCTGTACAGGTTCAATTCTTTTCGACAGTTGAGCAGAGAGTCAGTTTATAGTCATTCTTCATGTGATGTAAGATCAAGTTTAAACTTTGAAGTATCACAGAGAACACAAAATTGAAATGAAATAGATAAGGAAAAGAAGATCAACTTTGAAATAGAAATGTCCTGCCTTGAAGATTAGCCATGCAAATTAAAGAAGAAATAAATCTTGGACCTTAACTGAACTGATCACATTTTTATTTGAACTTCTTCTTGTCCTCCCTTCTTTTTAGCACATCCTCTTTCTCTCTGTCTCTTGCAGCTTCTTTGAAGTAAGTAGCACAAAGATGCTCGGTGGTTGCACCATCTTAAAGTAGGCCCCTTGGATTCAAGTGATCTTGGACATGGCCCAAGACTTGATCTGCCCTCCACATGTATATGCAAGCTCCAATAGAGCCCTAAAATATTCCTCATCAATTCAATCTCACTATCTTTCTCATTGTCCATCATCCACATTGGACTTGCGGACCAGCTTCAGTTTTTCTTATTCTCTCCATTTCATTGGTAATATGGCAATGTACTTTGATCCCCCGAAAAATGGGCAATGCATTGAGAAGGAACGGTCACGATGCTTTCTAGTAACACTTTTGCAAGTTCAATGCGCTACCAACATTATCAAAAGAGAGGTTAATGGGATGCATAGCAATTTGTTATGCACATCGTACGACACATGATATGATCCATTAATTTAAAAATTAATTATTAAACTTTATTCAACGAGCCAAATTATTAAGAAAAATTTGATTATTAATTTTTAAATCAATATGTCAGATCATGTACCGCATGGGGTGTATAGTAAATTGCTATGCACTCTCATCTTTCTCTTATCAAAGAGGTTAACGAGTGTGCATAACAATTTGCTATGCACCTCCTGCAACACATGATCTGATCAATTAATTTAAAAATTATTGATCAAATTTTATTCAATGGATCAAATTATTGAGAAAATTTTGGTCATTGATTTTTAAATTAATAAGTTAGATCATGTACCACATGAAGTGCATATTAAATTATTATGCACTGTCATTTTTCTTTTATCAAAAAATAATTTGTAGATACTACCAAATGGCGTTGAATCATATAGAAGAAGTAGTCTCAGTCTATGATCGAGATGTGATTAACTTCAAGTTCAAATCCCGACAAATATACTATTGAGATGGGCCCTCCCTCTTGAAAATAATTAATCAGATACTAATAGATCTAGATATTAGTGAATATTGATGCAAAATTATGTATAAAAATGCTAATAACAACACTAATCGCACAAATAATATAATGATAAAAAAAATAATTATTTTTAAAAGACCAATTTAACACAACGGTTTATTCCTAATTAATTAATTGAGTTGAGTTCAAAACTTTAAAGGGGTTTTTATCGTAAAAATTTAAATTAAATAGAGCAATCATAGGAGTTGGACGAATATGAAATCAATTATAAGAGACATTAGGGTGAAACCTTGCCTAAACCTTCTCTGTTATAAATTTTAACATATCACTAATGCATATGAACTAATAATAAAATGGAAAAATTTAATCTAATCTATGAACTTTTAGAGAAGCATTAAGCATAAACATGAGTACTATCAAAAGTTCAAACTAAAATAATATATGAAAAAAATTTATAGCAACAAGGTTCGACTTGGTAACCCTAAACACGACTACTCCAAAGAGTAGAGAACAAACATCAAAGCATGATTCAAGTTCATCTCAACAACTTGAAATAAGAAGTATAAAACTCAAAAGAGAAGATGTTGTTGCAAGTCTCTCTTGATTTTCCATATTAACGTCAATCTTCGGACCCTTCTTAACTTTATCCTCTTCTCTTTAGTGCAGAATTCTCTTGCTCAAGCCTTTAAACTCCCCTTTTTTCACGTACCTGAAGTCTTATTTATAGGAATTTTGAAGTCCACTATGATTTAAAATAGGGACTATGTCATATTTGAAGAATTTTAGCAAAGGCGGCTACGTTCACAACCCGTAAGTTCGTACTCATAGGTTGTGAAGTTGAAGATGTTGAGTAGAATCAACACATTTCACGCCCCGTGAATGTGGCTTCACAGTCCGTGAATATGAGTGCAGAAAAATCATTCTTCGATAGCTCTTGTGAAATCTTCCCTCATGTACTAATGTAGCCTATGAAAAAGCTCATGGATCATGAAAATACTAACAATTAGATTTCCCATTTCAATTTCACTTTCTTATGTCTAATCTTAGGGCTGAGCAAAACCGGGTTCGGGACCGGGTCACCCCTGACCCGGTCCCGACCCAGTTTTGGCCGGGTCTCAAGAAATGAGACCCAGATCCGGACCCGGTCCCGGCCGGGTCCGGGACCGGGTCGTCTCGGTTTAACCGGGAATAAAATCAGGTCGACCCGGTTGACCCGATTTTATTATTTTTATTATATAAAAATAAAATTAAAAATTTTAAAATTGATTAATATTAATTATTTATAACTATAAACTCTCTTCTTCATTATGCATTAGTAATAAAATTCATTTATATGTTAGATATCTTTTAAAAAATATAATATAATATATAAATATTACATAAATATATATTTTATAATATATTTATATATTATAATATAAGAAAACTGGGTCGGGAATAAATCCGAATTTCTTAAACCTAGACTCGGTCTCGACCCGGATTGGGCCGGGTTTCCAAGTCATCGGACCCGGTCCCGACCCGGTTATGTTCCGGACCAGGAATATTCCCGGAAATCCGGATCGGATCGGGCCGGGATGACCGGGTCGGACCGGGTCATACTCAGCCCTATCTAATCTACATCCTTTTGATCCTGAACAAAGCGCATGAAAAATATAAAATATGCACAAAATGTAAGCTTAAAACAAAAAAAAAGCATGTCCATTTTGCATGCATCAAATATCAAACAAATTTAGTATATAGTTTTGGAGTGATCCCAAACAAATTTAATATATAGTTTTGAAGTCATCTCTTAATTACTCAAATAAAGGTCATATACTTATTGAAGAGAAAATCAACTTCTTTGTGTTGGGACAAAAGGTGAGGAATATCTATTAGTTTTGCTATTAAGATATAATCAACGAGATGGTTACAAAGAAGGTTTCTAGCCCTATATTTGTAGATCATAAAGCATAGACTCCTACATAAATTTAAGATAAATTAAAATTCTATCCATTAGCCAATTAAATAGGGTTAAAAACAAACTTTCAAAATTGGAAGATAAAAAGACCAATAGAATTATAGTCAAAGTTTAACAATTCTCCTCTATGTCATGATTTCTCCAAAATCCAATCAATATATTATATGTGAAATTGAATATAGCTTTAAAATCCTTATCTTCATAATGGAGTCTTTAGCGGTCAAAATTTTCCTTACGCTGAACATCTAAGGGATAAGAGATGTCGAGTTTCTTCTTGTTGCTACATTCACTCAAACAATCTTCCTTGTTTTCAACTTCAACCAAGTTCTCAAAAAAGACTAAATTTGTAAAAAAATTGATGGGTTTCCAATCTTGAACATCATCTAATGACATTGCGTTCACATAACAAGCTTGCTTTTAATGATCCACCTTATCTGAAATATTAACGCAACAAGCAAAGTTAAAGCAACCATCCATTTTTGGAGGCTTCACAACTCGCTTAGATCTCTCGCGACTAAAGAATCTTGATTGTCCTAAACTTTTGAAATGTCTGAATCTTCAGAGATATGACACGCGTTGAGGATCATGATGACTCAAAACAAAATTAACGATTAAGGTGAAACTGAACCAAATACTAAATGTTGATCAACATTAAGCATTGACTCTCCTATTTTCATCAACATAGTAGCTTCATCAAACATCATTAGTCTATTAAAAACTTGGACGATTCATGACACCCTTTTAACATTAAATTGATAATCAAGAAAAATGAATTTCTTGACTTAATCATAATTCAGTCTTTCGTTTTCATGAACATAAGAAGGACAATCAGATATTCTTAAAAAATAAATTCTCTGCAGGTGAAGTCGACCAAACTTCTCAAGAATCTTCCACTTGATGGTGATAATTGGAAATCAATTAATCAAATAGCACGATGTAGATATAGCTTCTACACGGAACTCCTCTTCTAAACCTATAATAAAAAGCATCGAACATGCTTACTCAACTAAAATCCTCATCGTCATCCTTGCACATGTTGAGGTGTGTGCATAGTTGTGTGATGCCACTATATATTTTCTCTCTTACAAAACTTGTAGAACTCTCCCACATAACCCAAAACCATCATCTGTCAACAAAAACTTGATATACTTGTCAGTTTCTTTTGAACCAAAGTTTTTCAATTCTCGAAGACACAAAACACCTCTCCTCTCTCCAAGTCTTTCTCAAAATATCAGCCACAAAGATCAACAAATGTTGAGAGCCAATTCTTCTGCTAGGAACTTGTGAAGGCCCCTAAAAGTTAACATGGTATGTTCAAGAATATCTTTGGATTTATAAGTTGCAAATATCAGGAAAGTTCCTTACTGAAGACACAATATTCATACTTGCCCAATTTACTAATGAACTTGTCACACAAAAGACCTCTCTAAGAAGAGACAATTTTTTCTTTAAAATGTGATCAACTCTCAAATGCCACAACTAAGTATCACAAAAGTTAGAGATAGGACTAGTGGATCCCTCTAACAAATACAAAGTTGCACTTATGCAAACCTTCAAAAACCCAAAAGCTTTGAAAACATTAAGAACTACATCATCTATTTTTGCATCCTTACTCATCAAGCATAGCAAGATGGATCAAACCTTTTTTTCTGATCAGGCAGGTGTTGAATGCCATAAATGAACAAATGATCCCATCATGCAACCTAATCTTTATGGTGCCAACACTTGCAACTCTGCATGGACGAGCATCCTCTAAAAGCTCATATTTATCATGTGGCAATGTCGGTGATAAGTCACATGCTGAGATGCACCTATTGAGAATTCTCTCCTGGGTTCCTATGTATGAATCCAAGCCAATACCATGCACAAAGCATAATAATAACTAAAAGAGATATCAAATTTACGTGGAAAATTCCTCCAACGAGAAGGTAAAAAACTGTGGCACAATCACAAGTAAGTTTACTATATCAAAAATGAGTTACAAAGTTTTTCAAATTTTGTCCAAATTTGAAATAATAATCTAATGAGAAAAATTATAGATTATTCTTCAAAAAATCTTCAAATAATCAACATGAGAGATATTAGTTGATTCGACTCGATCCGATCTCCTGTGGTCGAGACCCTCCCTCAGACATTTGTTCCAATTCTGATTCCTAGGATTTCGACTGACCAGCAACAGGTTTTCTAGAAGCCACTACCTACGCGTTAGACTCGGTGAGAGTGCTTCCATTGGAATATCCCTTACCTTAACACTAATATTGTACGTATTCATAAAATCTAAGCAATGTTGCTTTCCATGGCCTATAACACCCGTTAGCCCTCAGGTATCCAATCGCTCGAAGAGGGTCTTAGACTAGCGATATAGAACAAATGTTATGGATTTTTTTGCGAGCCACAATACTAGCTAACAAAATGGAAATTTTACCCCTTATATCCCATCTTAAAGCCATTAAAGCTTCCTTTAAAAATAGTTCCATTAACTAGGGAGAAGAGTTTCTATTGGAACCCCTCTTCCATCAGACATTTAGCACCTTACTTCTAGTTCCAAGTTGATGTATAATTGACTATTGAGATTTCAATCCAAACACTTGAATTAGCTATCAACAAGGGGCGACTATTGAATACCTTCCTATTGGATGTGTAGTCAAAGCTCTTTCAGTTCTATGAACTTTATACATTAATGGTACTTATACTTCGACGAGTACGCTTTCCACATTTATCCTTTGATTTAGGAAATCAGAACTTTTTATATGCATAACACAGATATGGAGTTCTGATTTCTTGTTTCAAAGGGCCTTCCTTCCGTGACCTCACGCAATGTCATGGACAAAAATAATAATAATCAAAAGAGACAACAAATGTACATAGAAAATCCCTCCAATGAGAAGATAAAAAAATACGACACAATCACATAACAATTTTATTATATCAAAAAATGAGTTACAAGGTCTTTCAAATTTTATCCAAATCTGAAATAATAATCTAGCGAAAATAAATCAATAGAAATAATCAACATAAACGATATCAATTGATTACTATAATTTGCTATGATCATAGTATAAAGAAATATTCATAGATCCTCCCAATTTGACTCTCAAAAAAGAATCTCTACTCATTCATCTTTTTGTTGAAGCTCTCTCTTTTTCTCTCTTATCCTCATCATCGAGAGAGAATAGTTCCTCTCTTTTTTATGACATCCGACTGATACGATCACCAAGTGATACTATTTTTTCTCTTTTCATATGTTTCAATCACCTCTCCGAAAAAAGATAAGTGGATTTTATAATCCATCTCAAACTCATACAATTAAATTAATTAGGTCTATTTAACTTATATCTTATTTGGGTCTTTCATTGCTTATAACCTATAATCTCCTACTTTAACCTATGAGAAGGAGATGCTCCATCAAGAATAATCACTTGATCTTTATATTTTTTCTTGGATTTGACTTTGGCTCCTTAATAATCACTAACATTCAGAATACGAATATCTAGTAGAATAAAGATGACTCTATCGTAACTTTATAAAGTTGGAAAGTCGCTTGCTCCCCTTGTTTAATATCCATTACATATACATTAGTTGCACTCATTACTTACTCATCATTCCCAAGTGTGACATGTATATTATCATTGATATGTTTCTTTGATGTACTGAAGTCTGTCAAAGTTTCAAATTTATGAAACACTACAATTTACTTTTGATAATTTTCTTTTTTTTTGAATCCCATAATTTGTATTTACATTTTGCATCTCCATAATATTGAAATATGCACTCTTAAGCTTTGTCATTTAATTTATTTTGTTGTTTCTTTGACACCATGTGCAAAAGCTATAATACAACAAAATTTCAAGTGAGAATAAAATATACTCTTTCCAATTCACACTTTCTTAGAAGTATTAGAATTCAAAGGAAATAATGGTGATATGTTAATCAGGTAGCATGCACTATTTGTAGCTTCACTCCAAAATGGCTTCGACAACTTAATCATCTTCAACATATGTCTAACTTTGTCTATAATGATTTTATCATTCTTTTAACAACATTATTATATTACGGAGTTCGAAGCATTGTCTTCTCATGTTTAATGTCATGCACTAAATAATAATTATTAAGCATTCGAGACATATATTTATCATTATTATTTGTGCGAACACACTTTATCTAATTTTCTTTCTTAAAACTCGATCTGAAATGGTTGATCATTTATTTTCATGAAATAAATTCACAAATTCCACGAAAGTGTCATTCATAAAAAAAACAAAATATATATTACCATTTAAGAAGTTTACCTCAATAGGACCACATACATACGGACTGGACGGGCATATGTTTCCCACTCATCGGGGAGACGCCGAAGCGCTGAGGTCGCATGTCCCTGTTCAGCAACACTGGATGTGGGGGCGAGGGAGGGGGAGAGGGAGAAAGGCGGGAAAAGGCGTCGTCGAGATGGGGCTCTCGGCGGTGGACGGTGGCGCCGCCGGGATGGAGTTCCCGGAGACGTAGCCGTTCTCAGACCACACCCTGCTTCTGTGGCAAGCAAATGAAGAAAAGGAATATGGACTTACTTCAAGTTTGAGAAAGCATGGCTCATGGAAGATGGTTTTCGGAAAAAGATTGGTGAGAAATGGAGGAGTTTCCCAGAATCCTCGTCCCTCCTTGATTATGAGAGGAGGGTGAAAGAAGACCGTATGAGAAGAAGAACATTAGAGATTTATCAGCACAGGAGAGGGATTAATAGGATAAGGAATCTGGCCGAGGAGGATCGCAAGATAGAAATTCAATGGTGCCAAAGATCTCAACAAATCTGGCTCCAAGAAGGTGATGCAGATACTCAATTCTTCCATATGCATGCTATTGCTTGACACAGATCCAACCATATAGATAGGTCTAGAGACTCAACACTTCAGAGATTTTACTAGAAGGCGCTCGCTCGGGGATTGGCAGGGGAACGGTCGAGATATACCTTACGTGTCAGAGACTGAAGCATATGAGCAGCTTCTTCGAGGAATAAACTATTCGTGCTCTTAAGGATTTAAAAAGCGAGGGTGCACCAAGGCCAGACGGATTCCTAGTCCTCTTCTTTTGAGAATTCTGGAACGTAGTTGGTCAGGATGTCATGGCCTCAATCAATGAGTTCGCGATCGAGAATTCTGGTTTTGAAAAACTAAATAAATTCTTCATCTTCCTCATCCGGAAGAAGGTTGCAACAAAGAGAATTGAGTAGTATAGACCTATTGCGCTGTCAAATGTTATCTACCTTATAGTGGCTAGAGTTATCTTGGAATTTTTTATACATCCTGTCCAATCAGCTTTCATTTCGGGTAGTTCCATCATGGATAGCTTCTTAATGGCCTTTGAAATTATTTCCTTCTAGAGGCATACAGATACATGTGCTTTTCTTTGGAAGGTCGATTTGTCTAAGGCGTATGACTCTATAGACTGGTCTTTTCTATGGAACTCCCTTCATTGTCGCAGCTTCCCTGCTAGGTCGATCTCTTGGATGAAACAATTTCGTTCTCTAATTTAGGAAATAAAAAGGAAACAAAAATAAGATAACAAAAAATATTTAAAATAACTCATGAGCCAACAAATTAGCCAAGTTTCTTGAGAATCAGCAACTGATTAGTTTTCTGAGAATCAGGAATGGTTGTGCCAAGATTTATGGGACATTCTACATCAGTCTCCCTTGCTTGGACAAAGCTCGACCTCAAGCTTCTTTGGATTCCGCTGGTGGGTAGTATTTGAATAAATCAGCAACATTAACGGTTGCTGAAATACCAAACTCAGATGGTAAATCGGCAACATAAGCATTGTCATTAATCTTGTGCAGAAATTTGCAAGGCCCAAATTTCTTGTTCTTCAGCTTGTTATAAGAACCAGTAGGGAAGTGTTCTTTGCGAAGATAGACTAGGACAAGTCTCCTTCCTCAAAAACTTGTTGGCGACGATGGCGATCAGCATCAGATTTATATTTTGCATTAGAATCCTAGAGTTGTGTGAGTTGCACGATGTACATCTTGTATACGAACAATAAGTCGATCAATATTGCTAAGAGGAGTAGAGGTTGGATAAGCTGAAACAAGGTCTGCAACTTGACGAGGCAAACGACCATAAATAATTTCAAAAGGAGCTCGACCAATGGGGCTGTGTCCCATTGCTTAGGGTGATCACCAGATATTGCATGAATCAGATTTCTCAAGAGCGATTCACCACTTCAGTCTGACCATTCGTTTGCGGATGACAGGTGGTACTGAAGTTTAAAACAGTACTGAACCTATTCCATAACTGACGCCAAGTGGGATAGAAATTTGGTGTCACGATTAGAAACAATGGACTTGGGTATTGCCGTGTAGCCGAACAATCTCCTTAAAGAATAGTGCAGCAACATGGCTAGCATCATTAGTGCGTTGATAAGAGAGAAAATGAGCCATTTTGGAGAAACGATCGACGACTATAAAGACAGAATCAATGCCCCTTTGGGTTCTTGGCAAGCCTAATATAAAGTCCATAGAGATATCTTCCCAAGGTCCATGGGGAATAGGAAGAGGAAGATATAAGTCAGTATTATGAGATTGGCTTTTGGAGACTGGATTCTCTTCCAACTCGGCTCAAGGTACTCTCATCCCTTTGTTGCAATATGTTGATGACACTATTTTTTTCATAGAAGGCTCAACCTAGGCGGCAAGGAGGATCTCTATGATCATAGAGATTTTCGGAGATTTCTCTGGTGTCCATATCAACCATGCTAAATCATCACTTATACACTTTGGTATGGATGTCGAGGAGGCACAATAATGCTCAGTGGAGCTGAGGACGAACATATGCAATTTACCCATATCATACCTGGGTTTGCCTCTTTCAGACAGCAAAATATTAACTCGGGATTGGAATCCTGTTGTAGAGCGCATTGAGAAAAGACTAAAGGGATGGTGCTCACGCCTCTTGTCAAGAGGAAAGAGATTGATCTTGGTAAAATCAGCACAATCAGCCATTCCAATATATTATATGTCTATTTTTCGTATGTTGGACAGTGTGATTCAGCGCATTGATGCATTACGGTGCAAATTTTTGCGGAGGCAATCAGGAAGCTCGAGAAGAGGTTTATATTTGGTGGCCTGGTCTGACGTTTGCAGACCTATGTCAGAAGGAGGACTTGGTATTCAATCACTTAGGAATATGAATGATGCTCTCCTTTCGGAATGGGTTGTTCGGATTATGGGTAATTCCAATGATGTGTGGAGTTCGGTAATGACAACTTGCTACAGTCATACTCTTTCTTGGGAACAGAGACTATCAATTCCACATGGGGCCTCATTGTTTTGGAGAAGTATTGTGGCAGTTTTGCCGAGAATTAGGCATCAATTTGTGACTTCCTTGGGATCTGGTATAGATTTTCCCTTTTGGGAGGATTCTTGGGTCTCTAATGAACCCCTCTCTAGGATTTTTTCGAGATTGTATGCTATTGCACGAGATAAGCATTCTAATGTTATTAGTTATTGGTCGGGCACATTTCTAGAAAATGGAGTATGGACGCCACAATTTGCATCTTCTTTTTCAGAGCAACGTGTTGATGATTTCATTCAACTTATGGGGAGGCTCGAAGGAATACTTCCACACATTTCTCGGCATGATTCATGGATTTGGTCATCTGGTCGATTTTCAGTCAGTGTGGTGTACAAGCTGCTGGAGAGTGAAAAGTTAATAGATGACAATGACTTGCGTACAAACTGTCGCTTAATATGGCAGATTAAGATGCCTTTGTGGGTAAAAATGTTTGCATGGTTATTGCGACGAGATAGATTACCAACCAGATGCTATAGGATGAGATGGACGCAAGAAGCAAATACATCATGTGTCTTTTGTGAGGCCTAATGGAAGACAATAATCATCTTTTTTTTGACTACCCAGTGTCAAGAGAGGTCTGGGAAGGAAGGGTCAGGATGTCGGTGGGCTATGTAAGATCAATGGAAAACTTCCGGAGGTCATTCATATTTGGCGGACAAGATCTCAACATCCGAGTATATCTATCTAGAGGGTGCAGAGCTATGCCGTTTGTTTTTCTATGGTCCATTTGGCGGCAACGGAATGGATGTATTTTTAAAGAAGAAAAATGTTATATTGAAAATATTGTAGGAGCAACGAAGAATTTGATGCGAGACTGGGAATACTTTGTAACCTTAACATGTAACATAGCATTTCAGCAATAAAGTTGGATGAATGCACAAGGCTCTCATCCTTTACCCTCACAAAAAAAGATTGCACATCTCCTTACGAAACAGTCCACATCGCGCTTTAGTTGTGGCCAATAATAACGTGATTCCAAGGCAGCAATTATTTTATCTCAACCGAAATGGCCACTAAGACCATTGCTATGTAGATCACGAATGAGTTTCTCTCTTAAAGAAGACCTAGGAATGCAAAGTTGGTTAGCACGAAAGAGAAAATCATTGCTAATATGCATACCATCACCTTTTCAAAAAAAAAATATGCATACCATCAGTAGGAAGATGAGATTGACATCGTGCCCAAATGTCATGAAAATCAGCATCAGTAGGATACAAGGTCTTCAACTCTTCAAAATCAGTCACTGAAGGATAGCTAGTAAGTGTGCCTTTCGGCTAAGGGCATCAGCAACCTTGTTGGACACTTCACTCTTGTGTTTGATGACAAATGTGAAGCGTTGCAAATATAAATTCCATCTAACATGCATTCTATTAACCTGAGTTTGTTTCTGCAGATGCTTTAAATCTTCGTAGTCTGTGTATAGAACAAATTCACGCTGAATAAGACAATGCTCCCAATGTTTAAGAGCATGAACAACAACATAGAATTCCAGTTCATAAGTTGTTCACAAACGTCTAGCTTCGCTGAGTTTTTCACTGTGAAAAGCAATTGGGCGGCCTCCTTGAGAGAGGACAGCACCAATGCCAATAGCTGAAGCATCGCACTCGACTAGAACAATTTTCTCGAAGTCTGGTAGTACGAGGACAGGGGCAGTAGTTAGCTTAGACTTTATTTTGTTGAAGTTATCTTCAGCAGCAGGCCCCCAATTAAGCTTCGCTTTCTTCATGCATGCAGTGATTGGAGCCATAATGCTACTAAAGTCACGAATGAAACGGCGATAAAATGTGGCTAGTCCATGAAAGCTTCGAACT
Organism: Pontederia paniculata; assembly: GCA_001647135.1. NCBI lineage: Eukaryota > Viridiplantae > Streptophyta > Magnoliopsida > Commelinales > Pontederiaceae > Pontederia > Pontederia paniculata. The sequence goes on from LTAE01000728.1 coordinate 21,399, forward strand.
TTGTTAATGGTGTGTGGTGATGGCCAAGAAACAATGGCTTGCACATTGGAGGAATCAACAGATATTCTTGCGACACTAATAACATAACCTAGAAACAAAAGTTGGTCAGCAGCAAAGCTGCATTTTTTAAATTAAGAAACAACTTATGACGCCGAAGGATGATCAACACTTCTTCTAGGTGTTTCAGGTGCTCTTCTGGGCTGTGGCTATAGATGAGAATGTCATCGAAATAAACGACGACGAAATGCCCAAGAAATGGCTTCAAAACTTGAGTTATCAGCCGCATAAAAAGGTGCTGGGAGCATTGGAGAGGCCAAATGGCATGACAAGCCACTCGTAAAGTCCCTCTTTAGTTCTAAAGGCTGTTTTCCATTCATCGCCCTCAACAATTCGAATTTGATGGTAGCCTCTACGTAAATCAAGCTTGGAAAAGATGCAAGATCTATTAAGCATCAAGCATATCATCTAACCTAGGGATAGGAAAACGATACTTGATAGTAATCTTGTTGATTGCTCGACTGTCAATACACATCCTCCAGTTGCCATCCATTTTAGTGACGAGTAATGCAGGGACAACACAAGGGCTTAGACTCTCGCAAATGTACCCCTTACGCAGTAGATCTTCAACTTGTTGCTGCAGAATGTGGTGCTCTTTGGGACTCATCCTGTAATGAGGCAGATTAGGTAGGTTAGCTCCAGGAATCAGGTCAATTTTGTGCTGAATGTCATGTGTTGGAGGAAGGCCAGGAGGCAAATCTACAGGAGAGAGATCTTGAAACTACTGGAGTAGTTGTTGCACCAATGGGTCAGCTGGTGGAATAGCCTGTTGAGTGAAATCCTTGATGACTAGGGCACAAAACAGCCCAACAAATTTTATAGCCGTGCTTAATTCAACTTTTCCAGTGATCAAAAGATTGTAATGGGCATTGGCTGATGGTTGTGACTTATTTTCAGAAACAAGGGGCATCAGTTTGATACGATGCCCATTCTTGGAGAAGGAATAAATATTATCACGGCAAATGACATCCACGTCAAACTGCCAAGGACGACCCAAGATGATACGACATGCATCCATGTTCACCACATCGCAAATGACTTCATCTTTGTATCGTTGAGCGATGGAGAAAGGGACTTGGCATCTTAGGGTCACCTTCATCCCAGTACCACTACGAATCCACCCTATTTTGTATGGAACATGATGTTTTTCTATGGCAAGCCCTAGTTTTTGAACCACAATATTGGAGACTACATTCTCTGAATTCCCAATGTCGGTAATAACATCACATAGTTTGCCATTTATGGTGCAAACAGTTCGAAAGATTTGATGCCGCTGAGATGGGTCTGCACGCTTGGGAGTAAAGAATAACTTTCGAACTACATAAGAACATGATCAGGGTATTCAGCGACTACTTCTTCATCACTATTTTCTTCTTCTTCATCATTTTCAGATGAGATGCGATTAGCCTCATTAGTTTGAGTAAGATGAACTGGAGCTCGTTGCGGACATTCATTGGAACGATGATCCGGTTGGAGGCAACAAATCACTTGATCAAGTTTAGAATATCTAAAGGGCCTCCTTGTGGTTGCTGCTCCACTTGGCTTGTTGTTGGTTGTCGAAGAAGTGGCTGCACTTTGACGAGGATCTGCGCTTTCTTGTATAGGTTGTTGAATATGTTTGGAGTGAGCAAGACGGGTAGATTCAGAACTCCTGTAGTTGGATCTGAAGCCTCTATCAAGTTGGCGTTCCACTTTCTCAGTAAGGGTGATAGCGTCAACCAAGGTGTAAGTGTTCTGCATATCGACCCGATCACAAATTATAGGGCGTAAGCCACCAATGAAACACACAATCTGTTGTGGTTCAGACTCCAGCAGAGTATTTCTGGAGAGAAGTCTGCAATACTCAGTGGTATAGGCACTCACCGAGCGACTTCCTTGGTTTCGTTCTTGCAGTTGATGGAAGAGAATTTGCTCATAGTTAGGAGGAAGGTATCGGGCTTGCAACAACTTCATTTTTGGCCAGGACTGCGCAGGTTGTTTGTGTTGCCTCATACGTGTGAGTTGAATTTGTTCCCACCACGTTGACGCACCTCCCTTCAAACTATGCAACAAGCTTCACTTGTTTGTGCTCGGGAATCTCCATATATTCGAAGAATCTCTCAACTTCAGCCAACCAGTACTGGAAGTCTTCGATGTGAAATTGTCCATTGAAGGATGGAATATCCATCTTCATTTTGAAATTTGGTTGACATGCTGCACGATGCCGGATTGGTGGGTCCTCGGCATCGTCGTCGCTATCAGCTGGGCATCGAAGGGTTTGGGCCCGACGAGGGGGTCTTCGATCTTCACGGTTGCGCAAGAGTAGCTCGAGAGATTCATGGATACGCCGCAGCGTCTCTTTCATCTCATTGATCTCAGCACGAGTAGGGTTGTCTTCCCTTACTCTCAAAGCTCTGATACCAATTCGCGCAGCACCAGGATCACTTGAGAATAAAAAAGACAATCTTTCAAAAAAAATAAAAAGACAAAAAATACGAGGATAGACCAAAGTACTATCCAAGAAGGCACTTCATAGAAGTCTGGTGCTTGAAAACTAGTGAATCCACGCTAAAGAACAAATGTTTGTTTCTGAAGCAAAGATGATCTCTTTCTCTATTCATTGGCCCCTTTTATTGAAGAGTTACAGTAGTCTCTCATTTAGGAAATAAAAGAGAAAACAGAAATAAGGTAACAGGAAATATTTAAAATAACTAATGAGCCAACAAATTAGCCAACTAATTAGTTTCCTGAGAATCATCAACTAATTAGTTTCCTGATCAGTAATGGTTGTGCCAAGATTTATGGGACATTCTACATCAAGTTCATTGTAGTTTGTCTATAATTTATGATAAAAGTAAATGTGAAGATGTTATATTTTTGTTACATTATTGATATGTGAGAATTACTATTTCTTATTGTCTATAATGCATTTTATCATTTATAAAATATTTGTGGAGTCAGCCTGTTCCTTAGGTGTTTGGCTTACTTTTTATCTATGGATCAGCATAAGACGGTAGCTTACAGAAGTCTTACTATTGAAGAATATTGTATAAAACTGATTCCACTCTGAAATAGTAGTTTATTGCACAAACAGAAGTTTTATTTGGATATGTAGTTTGAAACAATGTTTGATTACCTGCAAGGTGGTGTTTTAACTTCTGATGGTACTTATAATCTCCATATGTTAGTTGCTTCCTGTGTTTTCACTTTAGCCAAGCCACACTTGGACATTTCATATCAACTATGGTGAAATACTTTAAAACAGCTGTTTCCAATGTTTCCAATATTAGAAATGACTCATCGGACACTTTTGAAATCAGGGTAACTTTGATTCCATCATCATCTCACTAATTTGTATTCATTGTGTATTTTGTGTCGTGTTTTCATATGTAGAAATTTTGGGAAGCTGGTGGTAATTGCAACCTGGTGATAGCTGCTGCAAGGCTAGGACTTTCCTGTTACACTCTTGGGCATGTTGGTGATGAAATTTATGGGAACTTTCTTCTTAATATTCTTGAAGCTGAGAGGATCACTTATGTTGGAATGAGTGAAAATAATGATCTTACAGCTTCAGCTGCATATAAAACGCTCCTATGCTGGGTGCTGGTTGACCCATTTCAAAAGCATGGATTTTGCAGGTAGAGCATGTAGCTTCTGATCTCTCTTTTCTTTTTTTTTATTATTCAGATAATATATTTCTTTGTGTATATCTCTTATAACTATCGGTCTGTAATTTCAGCCGTGCTGATTTCAGTGACGAGCCTGCGTTTAATTGGATGGATGGCCTAACAGGGCAAGCTAAGATGGCTATTAATCAATCAAAGATTCTATTCTGCAATGGATATGCATTTGATGAACTTTTCCCTGATTTAATTGTGTGTGCTGTGGATTATGCAATTGGTGCTGGGACAACTATATTTTTTGATCCTGGTCCACGTGGAAAAACTCTTCTACATGGTTCAACTGATAGACAAAAGGCCCTCGACATGTTTCTTAAGTTCAGTGATGTTCTTCTTTTAACTTCAGATGAGGTATCATATTCAGCATTGAACTCTTTGTATCACTAATTCTTTCTTAGTTTCCCTCTCAATCTTTTACAACTGTCCGTCTCAAAAGAAAAAAAAAAGAACAAAACCGTTTACAACTGCAGGATATGTCGTTATATGATTCTGATATCTTTTTATCTAGAAGTTTGTCAACTGTTTTGAACTTTTATGAAGACAAATTAGATCTCAGGCATTTGGCTAAATAGCTAATGAGACTATCGAAGTCAGTCACTTCCATTGGAAACCTCTTTCTACTTTCTTTAGAGACATTATAGTTTAGCTTTCAACTTTGTCAAGTTGATTGATGAACTGTCTCCTCGTTGGGCTTGCCAAATCTCTCAAATTTTGTTGCAGCCGAGGTTTGTCAAAGATTAAGGTGTCATCCTCTGTTTGCCTAAAGATGGGAATCTATTTCTGTAATATTAGAAAAAACTTTTGTGGTTGATGACAATCAAAGTTCACAAATAATGGTATGGCAGATCTGGAGCTAGAGGAAGTGGGGCCACAATGATTTTTCATTAGCATAGCATCTCAGCTTGCAAATATTCAGCAGTTCCATGTATGTAGATAGAGGAGAATCCTCTGTTATCAGTTGTGTTTGTGAGGAGTGGGGGCGTTGCTGTCACCACCTCCATGTAAGTCCACCACTCCACCTCATTTGCGAAACCAAGTTAGAGTTCAATTTTGCATTGGGTTTTCTCCAGTTTGACGGAGCCAAACTGAGCCGATCATACTCAACCCAAACCACATGTCTAACTGTGATTTCATTCTTTGAGCCTGAGGGTGGAGTCAATAATAGTGTTCATGTGCAAACCCTTTCTTGTGATCCAATGTGTTGGAACGATGCTTCTTCCCTGATGCACCTATAAGCGACCTAAATGATGACTAGCTCCCCAACTGTTGTGACGTTGGCAACAATGTAGACCCTCCGAAACTTTTTGGTATTCCCTCTGGTGTTGATTTTGCACCAAAACTTTTGTGACATCTATTGTTGTGTTGGCAATATCCTCATGGATTTTGAGGTGAGATAACCAATCACTATCGACAAGGGAGACATGGCTAGGTATTGCTTCCCACACATAAATAGACATGCATGTTATTGTGGATCCTATAATGGGGTTGTTACATAGTCGATGTACATTGTGACTTAAGCAATCATGACTGATTAAGTTTTGCTGATTAACCTTGCTAATTGAATGGTTACACAAAAAAACTTGCTAAGGATATATCCAAAGGGACAAACCATGCACATAGCAGCCCCTGGATTCTTGCCCGTACTAGGTGTCCAATCAGAAGTAGAGAATTCATATGTATGTCAATCTGGAACTCAACCTATCTTATGAGTTTGACAATCATCAGATAGGGTATCCCATTGTTGACTTGGGGAATTGAAATAGGGTTGTTAAGTTGGTCTGAAAATATGTTTACTTTCAGAAATGTTCATAGTAGATTCAGCTTTAGTTAATATATGATTTCAACATTAATCAATGTCATATTAGGGTGCTACTTTATTTCATAGTTATGCCTCTATGTTAAGGGTATTCATGTATATTTCAAAAAGCTGAAAATATAGTGGAACTGACATGTAGATGCCTCATCTGTTTGTATTCTTTCTATTTTGTTGTATCTCTCTTGTTATTACATTTACAAAGGGGATGGAGACCCAAAGATGAAATAAAGAGAGTAGTGCATGGACAATCACACGTTTGTGCTAGCTTCCATAGATCTATGACATGGATAGAATTTCAAGTGATGAACTGTAAGAGGATGAGACTGTTTATGGCATAGTTGTGACTTTATTCGAGGTTGATTTGGAGGTCAATTTGAAACTGAAAGCATTACAAATTGCAGAAAAGTAGATACTGGTAGTGTTTGATTAAATTTTTGTTTGTTGAGAGAGAATTCATATCAAAGGAAGTTGTTAGAATAATGATCGGAATTGTATTTAGATTAGGAACAGATTTAAGTTTAATTAAGAAAAAAACTAGAAACAAAAAAGTAGAAATCTTAATCCGTCTACACCTTTGTTTCTTGTTAGGCTAGGTCTAAGGTATTGAAGTGTGCAGATTTAATGCCTATATAAACTTGTATACCTAATTTGTGAAGGAAGATGAAAGAATACAATTGATTATGGTTTAAATATATTTTTTTTCATAACACTTGTCTAAAAGGAGAATCTTCGATGCCATCACAATGTTGTTAAAATTTAGTGCTTTGGAATAAACACCAATTGTAGATGGCATTGGATCAGGTGATAGGTCGGAAGTCAAAATCTTTTGTGCATAATTACTTTTAGGAGAAATCATAGAAATAGGTTGAACCTTTTATCCTTAACCTTTTTTGAAAGGGCAGAGGACCGCTTGTAAGTAAACTAAAATAAGAGATTTACAAGTGTAAAAGAACAACCAGAAGACGGGGGCTCCTCAAGAAAACAACAAAAGGACTAGCCAGAACTCACTATCAGTGATGTACAATATTCTCAATGTAACATCTCTCCTCTCCAAAAATTGTGCGGTTATGTTGCAAACAGATCGCCCACGTGGTGGCCAGGGACGCTGCCCATAACCGTCGCCGACCTAGACTATCACACGTGTCAAGTGCCCTCAAGGAGTACCATAAGGCATCCAGAACGGATGTATCGATGCTAGAAGGCTCTAATGATACCATGTCGCTACAATTATGGAGAAAAAAAGATGGTCGATGTCCGCCACCAGACCACATAGTTCGCATGTAGGATTTGCATGCAGCGCCCTTATAATGCTGTATGGGCTAGTGAGGATCCTTCCATGCCTCAGAAGTCAAGCGAAGATCTTGACCTTGAGCAGCGTACGGGAGCGCCATATGTGTAGGAAGTCACATCTAATGTTGTTGGGAGCCGTATTTGTGAAGCAAGTGCTTGTAGATGGCTTTGGAGGAGTAGCGACTGAAGAGCCATAGCCAACTATTTGCCCTAAAGACATTGATGTTTTTTTTTTTGAAGGGCAAAAGGAGGACTAGCCATGTCTAGTCATCCATGTATATATATATTTGTGTAAACTGAAGAGAAATGTACAGATGTTGTCAAAAGTCTAGAGGTAGGGGACAAGAAGTCATGTTGACTCCCCCCACTCTCTAGTCAAAAAACGGATGTGATGTACAATGTTTTCAATATAACATCTCTCCCCCCTAAAGATAATGTTATTGCGTTGGATCCAAATTGCCCAAAAGACGGCCACTGGCGTGCTCGATGGTCGTCGTGCTCGTGAGCCCCTCGACCCGGCGATCCGGTATGTCGACCAAAAGGAGTGGAAGGATCGTGGGTCAAGAT
>LTAE01000728.1:30458-68010 GCA_001647135.1 Pontederia paniculata
GTGACTATGCCCCGAGATCTCAGCACCATCAATCATGAGGCGGTCAATCCTATTGTGACGGCGGCGACAACTCGCTTGCATATGGAAAAATCGAGTGTTGGCATCTCCTTCACGGAGCCACATCTGATGGGAGCGCTGCCGCCAATGGGCTTCAGTTTTCTTGTCCTCCAAGGAGATGATGTCTTGATGTTGTCTCCTCTCGAGGACCTCCCCAGGGGTCAGGTCCTGTAAGTCCTCCAAGCGATCCAATCTGGCGATGGCAGCCAAAGCTTGGTTTCGCCTTTGCTCCCTCTCTTCCCGGATGTGTGAGCGATGGCGTCAGAGAAAATCTCGGAGGTGGGCTAGCCGGGAGGAGAGTGTACGGGCTGCTGTGGTTGCGAGAGGGAAAGAAGCCCATTGTGCTGCTAGGAGGTCTCTGAATCCATCTTCCAGCAGCCACGAGCGCTCAAACTTGAAATAGGAGCTCGGATGATCCCCCTCATTTGAGTGCCACATTAGAGGGGTATGATCTGAGAATGGCCTTTCCATGGCTCGGACCTCTGCCAGATGATAAGCTTCTGCTAACTCCACCGAACCTAGGAGTTTATCCAGCCGAGAACGGGCAGTGGGGGTCGCTGTACTCCTCCAAGTGAAGCAGCAATTGGTCGGTGGAAAGTCAACCAACTCCTCCGAGTCGATGAAATCTCGGAAGGCCTCAGCTCCGGAATCTGTCCCTTGGCGCACTAAAGGTCTATCGTGTGCCTCAAGAGTGACATTGAAATCCCCTCCACTGAGCCACTGGGCCGCGGCAAAGCGGGTTCGAACGTGCTTGTGTTCCTCCCATAACTCCTCCCGCATAGAGTCCGCCAACGGGCCATACAAACAAGTGATAAGCAAAGATTGTCCATCCGACCTCCGTGTGAAATTCCCGGACACGAAGAACCTCGCTGTATGTGTGTCGAGGACATAAAAAATATCAGCTCTCCATGCGAGAATGCATCCCCCAGATCGGCCAACAGAATCCAGCGCAACAAAATCCGTGAGCCATGTGGCTCCAGTTTGTCTCCAAATCTGAGTGTCACAGCTCTCAAGTTTGGTCTCCTGGAGTAGCACCATATCCGCCCCCCATGATCGGAGATAGCGGCCAAGAGTCCTCCGCTCCGCCTCGCGGAGTCCCCTCACATTCCATGTGAGGACCTTCATTGGAGAACGGGTTGGGGGTCCCGGGCCATGGAACGCGTGTGGACTCTGCTGCGCCCCATATGCTGGATATGTGAGCCCAAAGCATCATAGAAGAACCGCCATGGCTGCGAGGATGGTAGATATTCCCCACTAGAATGATGGCTTACGTGGGATGTACGATCGGGAGTCTTATGATAGTTTTGGACCGTACCATGCAAAAAATTGTACCCCATAGATCGCCTCTTGACTAGAATGAGACATCCATATCGAACCTCACGCTATGGCTAGACCCACTTGCCCGTTGGTCGCCCATTGACCAAAATAGAGAAAGAAACTGTCATGATGCAACACTTTATCCAGGAGATCCAGATCTAGGGAAACAACAAATCTATAGAGAACGACAAAGGAACAACCCATGAAATCGAGTCATAAGCCTTTGAGAAATCCACCTTCCACAGAAAACCATGTGTTCTTGTGCCGCAATGACCTCTGAAGCAATGATATAATTTGTCTTTACTGTAGCTCCCGCTAATTAATGTTAACTACAATTGGTGGAGGTTCTCTAATACCTCAGTTAGTTCGCCAGTACCCTAGCCACTATGAGATAAATGCCATTGGATAGGGTGATCAGTCGAAAGTCACCTATCTCCTCTATTGGTGTGTGCACTTCAGTATCATGAAAAGCCAAAAGCAGTTGAGACGCTCAAAACCTCGGTTTCCACTAGTGAACTCCTGGATAATTGGCATTGTTAATCTTGAGGACAGACCCAAGTTGCCACTAGAAGAAGACAGGGAATTTTTTTTTGAAACTGAAAAGGATGTCTACATTCGTAGATATCCTGTTTGATTCCTGTGATATTATAAATTTACAGCAGGGATAATAATTACAAACAAAGTCTTCAATTCCTCCTTAATTGCCTGTCCAGATATTAGTCAACTTTAAAGCATGTAAAAAGATGTTCTCCTTATAGCATCGTTCTCCCCTGAAGATACAAGAATTTCTTTGGGACCATATCGCCCATAAGACCGCAATCCTATCTGTGTTAACATCAGTCTTTCTCTCTTCAAAAAAGTTCAACCTCAAATTTTGAAAGTTGAAAATGGAGGGTCATGTTTTGTATCTCGCCGAGGTCTTTTATTCTTCAATAATTTGTAAGGCTGATCGTTTGGTAGTACGTTCATTGATGGACTTGAAAATTTGGACCAAGTAAAAACACATCTCAAGTCAACTTTTGAAGCATTTCAACCAACTCTCGCTTCTTCATTAAAGAACTTGTCATCTATCTTTTCTAGAAATTTATCTTCATTTTGCTTGATGAGAATTTTTATTGCTGTCAACTTTATCGCAATTTCATTGACTTTGGGCTATGCATTTGATTCAACCTTAAAGCTGTGATGCATGGGTGTACGCAAACAATGAGAGTACCCGTACTGGGTGCATACCCTGTACAGGTACTCGTGGGGTACGCATCGGATACCTATCCAATATTTATATATTATTTTAATATAGGGTACGTCTTGGGCAGGCAGAGGTACGTATCTGCATAGTTGACCCCAAGAAAAAAATGCGTAGAAGCAAGACCACAAAAAATGCAAAGTGAAATGCAACTGAGAAAAAAAGTGAAGAAAAATAAAAGGGCAGAAAACTTTGCTTTAAATCAAGGCAAACAAAAAACATACAACTTCTAATTCAAAGAGAAACAAGAAACAAAGCAGCAATTTAAAAAAAATGGCAAACTGAACAAACTAAATGAAGAAACTGAAAAATGTGCTAATGAGAGTTGCCGATTAAAAGGAAAAGATTGCAGAGGCCACCTCAAACTTCCGGATCAAGAAGGAGGGACAGCAAACCAGCAGGTCCGAACAACAGTAGGATGAACAGCAGGATGAAGTAAACAACAAACCCCATAAGCACCAAGCCTTGATAAGGTTTTATTTGTTTCTCTTTCTTTAATGGGTAGTGGGCTTGGTATTTTGTAGTGGGTAGTGGATAGTGGGCATCAGTAGTAGACACATGAGTGATGAGTTGTCTTTGTTACTTCTATACTAACTAAAATAAGATGTTTATATATATTATTAATGTGATATTTTATTTTATAAAAGTTTAATTATTTTTATATTAATAAATATATTATATTAACATACTTGTACTCAAGTTTTGTTAAAAATTGACGTACTGTGGTACCGTACCCGTACCTATGCAACATAGCCTTAAGTTTTCAAATAGATAGGAAGATACATTGTTTGATAAGCTTTTATCTTCATGTATGGATAAACCACAATTTCCTCAATAGTGCCTTTCAAATCATTAGAAGCTTCAACTGACATAGTCCCAGTCCCAACTTACAATGGCAATTATTCTTCGCAAGGCTACATAAATTCTTGAACTTGCACCTCTTGTGTTACAATCTCTCTTGTCACCGCTTTTGTGATTGCAGAAAAAATGAGATGGTAAGGAGTATTTTACTAGTAGTTTCTTCGCTTTCTTTCATGTTCGAACAAGTTGCTTCTGCTAAAAAGCTCGAAGTTGTTTATTGTCTTTTCACAATGATAATGCTCTCCCTGTAAATTTGTTGGCAACTAATTTGTTTTATTGATGCTTTGGCACATCTCAATATTCAAAGAACCGATCCACTTTGGATATCCAATATAAAAAAGTCATCCAAATCAAAGTAGCCACTAAATGATGTAGGCTCTCTTCTCATTTTGTGATAATAATTTGAGAAAAGAAAATAAAATAAGAGGATGATGAAAAAATGAAAAAAAAATACTAAAAGATTCCAGTCGGCTGCGATGGGTAAAAAAATGAAAGTATATAAAATGACTTGTGCAATTGTCTGAAAAAAAAGAGAAAAAAATGGGAAGGGTTGGAGAGAGAAAAAGATGATCTAGGTGTTAGGGAGAGAAAAAATAAATATATGGATGAAAAGAAATGTCGTGTCATGATTAATTGGGAGAGAAAAAAATTATGGCTAAAGAGAAAAAAGAGGTGGGGTGAGGTGACCGATTGGGTGAAAAAAAAAGGAAAAAATTGATTCGTGGTGCCGAGACCAAAACAAATAAAAAAACTGGACCTCTCTTTGTTCTTGACAAGGATTAACGAAATAAAAAAAATGAATATAAAAACCTAAGAATATGGATTGATGGGAGATGAAAACTATGACGAAAAGGTAAATATTCTCGAAGGCTCTGATACCACTTGACATAGTGGAAGAATCAAAGTGGAGGATATTACAACCTTCAGGCGAGTCCCAAAAGAGGTTAGTGGTTCAGAAGCACGAACAAAAACTTGATTGGATGAATATAGCACCATCTAGCATGAATTCGGAATCCGTCGTAAGGATAACCACACGTCTTTTGGAATAAATGAATGTTAACTGAATTGAGTAAGAAATGATTAGTTGATGCTTATTTATAAGCTTATACAATCGAATCCTAAACTACATAAGAACTAAAAGATAAAAACTAACGTCATTTAGATGAAACTTAAACATATTAAAACTTTATCTTTTTTATACAATATATTAAAAACTAACGGCACTTTGCATCCTTCCTTTGCCCCTTTTGGGCTGAAAAATTAATCTCAAGAAATGCTCATCCGGATAAGAGTTTAAAACTCTCCCCTCTTAGTTGTGTCAAGACTTGTAGCCACCCCACATGGTAGCAAGAGCTATTCCCACCAAGTGTCGTCGTCCCTGGCCTTGGCGCTTGTTGGGTGTTTCGAGAGAACTCCAAAAACTGTCTACGTCTGAAAAAATCAAACGTCATACACCCAATGCGTCGCCACACCTCTATAGCTATGCTGCATGCAAAAAATAGATGGCATATGTCCTCGTACGACCCACACAAAGCACATGTGATATCTATATGTGGAGCCCATCTAGTTCTATAGACTAGTGATAAGTCGGACCCTCCTCAAAACCACGCGAAAATCTTGACTTTGGGTGTGCAAGAATGCCAGATACTGACATAGTCTGCTCTGACCGTGTCCGAGAGTGTATTACCTGGGAGTAACTGCTTGTATGCTCCTCTTGCTGAATATTGACCGGAGATCCATGTCCAACCATCTCCTCTAGAGCGGTCTAGGCGGTGTCTCGAGATGTGATCAAGAACTACTAGTAGCTCCTCGAGCCTCTAATCTGACAACCCCCGTCGGAACAACGGGTCCATGCGCCATCACCAAAGCTGGCCATCAGTGACTAATAATCAGATAATGATGCATGTCGGTCTGTCGCTAATGCCGTCAGTCTAGGAAAAGTTGTGGCCAGTGTGTCACCAGGTAACCAACCATGATCCTAGAATCTAAAGTCCGTCCCGGACCCGAGGGATGCACAAAAATGAGACCTCATCATGGGGATGATCACGGCGACTCCGCGCCAGAATGGTGAAGAGCCCCTGATAAGTGTCGGTCGGGATTCCCATGACATGTCCCTGTCATAGCATGCGAAGAAGATTGTGCTCCACAAGTCGCCGCCAGTGCCCATGATCCGCCCAACCCAACGTGCGAGAAGAGCACGATTGGTCCAGCGGAGATCTCGAATCCCTAATCCTCCATCACAAACCGGACGACATACCTCCCTCCATGCCACTAGGTGTATTGATGTTCTCTCTGTACTGCAACCACTTCATAAGAATCTGCTTCGTAGAGAGTCAGCGTCTCTCTACCAGTGTTGGCATCCGAAGAACTGACATGTAGTAGATAGGAAGTGATGACAATACGGATCTCAAAAGGACTAATCGACCTCCCCGGCTTAGGAGCCGATCGGTCCAACCATGTAATATGTGCTCCATGCGCTCTATGAATGGAGTCCAACCGCGGGACCCGATGTCGCGGTCTGATAATGGTATCCCCAAATACTTGATCGGTAGTGTGCCTATCGCGGTGCGCAGCTCCTCCGCACATCGGGTAGCCTCCTCTTCTACCATGCCGAAAGGAATGAATGATGATTTTGCATCATTTATCTGTAAACCAGAAGCCACCCCAAACAACTCCAGCAAAATGGTCGTTCGTCGTGCCTCCGTCTGTGAGCCCTCGATGAAGAACAGTGTGTCGTCTGCGTATTGAAGGAGAGGTACCAGGCTACCTCCGTCCTGAACCGGAGAAAATCCCTTGATGATGCCTGCCTGACACGCTGAGGATGCACACCTGGCCAAGGCATCCACTGCGAGCATGAAGAGTATCGGTGCTTGAGGGCATCCCTGTCGAACCCCTCGTTGAGGCTGTACCCATCCATCTGTTGGTCGCCCGTTGGCTAAAACTAAGAATGAGGCCGTGGAAACGCATCGCTTCATCCATGAGATCCAAATCGAAGGGAAGCCACGTGCCTGCAAGGAGTGCCATAGGAAAGGCCATGAGACTGAATCATAGGCTTTGGAGAAATCGACCTTCCAGAGGAGCCCTCAGCGCCCCGTGCGTCTCCATGATGCTATGATCTCTGAGGTGATAGTGTAACTATCGATGATGGATCGACCCTTGATGAAGGCTGACTGTACCGGGTGGACCAAGCCGTGTAAGACCTCCCTCAACTGGTTAGCCAAAGATCTAGCCACTATCAAGTAGATGGCATTGGATAAAGCAATCGGTCGGTAGTCTTCGATGTCCTCCGTTGACGTTCGCTTGGGTAGCATGAACAGAAGAAAGTGATTGAGACGCTCAAAACCAATATTTCCCCTGGTGACTCCTGGATGATTGCCATCACATCCCCNGGGGGGGGGGGTCTCCTTGAGGCCGATCCTATCAATTCGATCCGATCGACATCTACAGCTCGCATAGAGGTGGAAGAATCTAGTGTTGGCGTCGCCCTCCCGAATTCATGTCTGACGGGAGCGTTGCCTCCACTGGATCTCCACCTTCTTGTCCTCAGACCTTACAACCTTTTTTTTGAGAAGAAAAAGGATGACCACCGGAGTTGCGGTTATCATCCAGGTATATATATATATATATTTATGAAGCAATCAACATGTACAAATAAATGCTCCCCAACGGCGAGCGACAAAAAGACGAGAGAAGAGAGGGTGAGAGTCCCTCCTACCCAAAACCCCACTCTCGAAGGAGAAAAAAAAGGGTGAGTCATCTCTCCCCTTCAAAAATGACCCGGTTCCGCTGGAGCCATATGTCCTAGGAACTGGCCAAAAAGGTCGCCAGTAATGGTCTCCAACAGTGACTCCGTCTAGCCGAGAAACGCAATGGTCGCCAAAAATCCTCAGCCTCTGCTGGGAATGTGAGCAATCTGCCTATCTGACGCCAGATCTCCGGGCTATCGAACAGCTGAAGAACAGGTGTGTGATATCCTCCATCGCGTGTGCACACGGCCGTAGGGCAGGCTGCAAGATTGCGTGAATGACTGGCCGGAGGGATGAGAAGATGGCTGCAGACTTGAGCCGCGAACGACGAGCGGCGGCGAACGACTGCAGGAGGAGCGGCGATGAAGGAATAGGAGCGACGGTAAATTAGGGCATCATAGTTTTACCCCTTTTTTCTTACCCGAGTAGTCACGTGATGACATCACGTGGGGCTGAAAAGTCACTGAAAAAAGGGATCGGTGGACACGAGCGTGTCCACCGATCTTACGCGCCAGCACGCGATTCCACTCCGTGTTGGCCAAAAACGATTCTCGGTAGGGACGAACTCGTTTTCCTGGACCCAACTCGTAGAATCGTCCGATTTTACGAGTTGAGACGCGATTTTGACAACTTTGGTCAATCCTGTTCGCCCTCTGCCGCGAGCTCGCATATAGGTGGAAGAAATGGGTGTTGGCGTCCCCCTCCTGGAGCCAAGTCTGTCGAGAACGTTGCCTCCACTCAATTTCAACCATCCTATCCTCCCAGCTGAATGACCCCCTGATGTAGCCTCATCTCCATCCCCTCTTGGATGGTCAGGTCACGTGTGTCCTCCACTTGGTCCAATCGGGAGATCGCCGTAAGGGCCTCGGCTCTCCGTCTCTCACCATCCTCCCGTACCTGTCTCCAAAGGCGGAGCCGGGATATTTATTCACGGGGTGCAAAATAATTTATTAATTTATATAATTATTTGTAGTTAATGATAAAAAATGAAAAAGCATAAAAAAATGTGCAAGCAGAAAGGATCGAACCATGGACCTCTCCATCATATTTTCAGCAATTTTCCATCTAGCCAATGGAATATATGTGTAATTGTCATCTACTACTAAACTATTTTACCATCTTTAGGTGGTGCCAGTGCACACCTTGGCACCCCCTTGGATCCGCCCATGCCTGTCTCCACCATCTCCTGAGAAAATCCTGCAGGGCAGCTAGCTTGGTGGCTAGTGTTTTGGCCGCCGACTCTGACGTTGGGAATGCGACCCATTGTTGAGCCACGAGTTGCCGGAATCCCTCCTATAGGAGCGAAGACCGCTCAAATCTTAAGTATGATCCTGGGGGAAGACCCTCATTGGATCGCCACATAAGTAGAATGTGATCCGAGAAGGTCCTCTCCATGGCCTGTACATCTGCCAGCTGATGTGCCTCTGCCAACTCCAAGGAGCCAAGGAATCGGTCAACCGCGCTGATGGCGACGCGGAGCTCCTCCATGTGAATCTACAGTTCGTAGGCGAGAAGTCCACCGGCGACTGTGAGTCAATGAAATCCTAAAATTCCCCCACTCCGGTGTCCCTCCCTCGTTTTGCAATTGAACGGTCATCAATGTTTAACGTAACATTGAAATCACCGCCAATCAACCACTGAACTTGGGGGAGATGTGTGCGTGCTCTGGTAAGCTCTTCCCACAATTTACCTCGCAGAGATGCTGTAAGTGGTCAGTCGTCGGAGGCGCGCCGACTGTCCTCTCAACGCTGGGCGTGATGGATGTAGGCTCGGGAGTCACTGTCTCCTAGCGGCGGTGGCGACGACAGTAGTGTAACGTCGGACTGGCTCGACTGTGTGTGGATGTGGGAGCCATCAAGCTCGAGCTCAGACCCGGGAAGATCATGCTCCAGTTCAGGGGAAGTGGGTTCAAGGTCACATGGATTGAGCTCAGGTATACTTGGATTGACTACGGGCTTACTATTCATCCCAAGTTTGTGGCTGGGCTCGGGTTCAAAATGATTAGGTTGTGGCTCAGGGAAGTGGGTTCAGGTGGGGTTCGGGTCCAAGAATGGCGGATTGGATAGGGTTTTTTGTTGACTGGAGGGTGTTCACAGCTGTTGTGGGCATGGTGGGCCGGCTGCTACACTGTCTTGGAGGGGAGGTTCAACAGTTGGCAACCAAGGTGGCATGGTCATCACTGTTGCAGTGGCTGATATGGGATTCTCCGTACTGTCACGTGCTTTGCTGCTGCCCGTTGTGGCGTTGTTGCTGCCGGCGACAACACCCGCCCATGATCTCTTCTCCGGATGTGGTGAATGGATCCTGACAAGGAAACAGTTGCTGCCGGCGCATAGTGTCACCGTAGGCGGGAGGCGCGTACCAGGGGAAGCCACAACTTCTGCCCTGACTGTGGATACGTCTGGTGACCCCATCATCGGTGTCGCCATCAACATGATATGACCGAAGAGTGCGATGATGGCCTCCAGGACATGTTTGCAGCGTAGATGCAGCGGGATTCCTTGGAAAAGAACCGTTCTTGTTGCCGGGAGTGGTGTTTGGACAGCACCGTCTTGCTCTCTCCAAGGCCTCCAGGTGATGTTGCCGGATGTTTTCAGCGAGATGACGGATGGAATTGGTTGCCCAGGGCGGAGAGAGAGGATGTATGTGCTCCGTGAAAGTGCTGAGAGATCAAAAGAAGAGGCCGTCCCTGTTTCAGCTTGCACAGACTCTCGCACCGCCTCCAAGTTCGGTATTTCCTGTGACGCCTCGCCGACCAGACACGTGCGGAAGTAATCCGAGTTCCATTGAAAATCCAGACCAATGAGCAGTGATGATGGGCTGTTGAATCTTTGTATGCTGCCTGGAGGTGTTCGAAGTCTCCTTCATCACTTTCTTCCTTGGCAGCTCATGTGGGTGCTCCGGTGGAGGGGCCAAACATGTGAACTGTCGGTGACCATTCTGTCTGCAGCGCACGCATTTCTCTGGCTCAGAACAGCTCTTTGCGACGTGACCACGACCCCTACATTTTAAACAGAGGATGGAGTTCTGCCGACGCCGATCCCTAGAGGAGTACCTTGACCAGCCTTCATGGGCCTCTTGACGCTTCTTTCTCATTTGGTTTTGTTAAGAATATAAATATAAAGATGTTGCTCTTCCTATCGGCTTAAGCTTTTAGGATTGTTGGTAGCACATCTAAGTTAACATGGTATCAGAGTCAGAGGTCCTGAGTTCAAACCTCGGCGTTGCTCATATTAAAAATTAATTTCCTCCATTAGTTGTCCACGTGTTGGGCTTTGTGCTAGACCAAAGTTGTCGGCGGCCCACACGTTGGTCGGCGGCCCACACGTGAGGGGGAGTGTTAAGAATATAAATATAAAGATGTTGCTCTTCCTATAGGCTTAAGCTTTTAGGATTGTTGGTAGCACATCTAATTAACAGGTTCCTCTCGAGTGCACTGCTCTCCAGCGACGTGGTGGAGGGGGCAGAGGTGCGGGTGCGCACTGGAGCAGGAACTGCAGGTGGCGAGGGAGGGGGAACGAGGAAGGAGTGGGAAGGAGAAGGAGGAGGCAATGTGCAGATGCGGCCAGGTGAGAGGGGAAGAGACTGCCGATTGAGGGGAGGATCGCAAGGGCTCTTGGAGGGGGCCATCCCGCTGCAGACCGGCGTCGAGCGAGGGTGAGAGAGCTCAACGACGGACTTCCGCTGGGCCGGCGCCGTTCAAGTTCCAGAACACGAGGGAGAAAAGGGAGGGAAGGGGCAGCGGAGGGGGGAGGAGCAGGAGAGGTGGTGGCGCCACCGGGAGAGGACTCCGGCGATGTTAGGGCTCCCGATGAGTTTGCCGCGGGTGCCCTAAGTTCATCGCCGCGGCTACCATCGAGAGACACTTGAGAATCTCATGTAAGCCATCCCTGTTGATACAGCCAACTAGTTGTATCTATGTCAACAAGGTGAAATTTTAAGGGGGGTGTATTGATATGATTTTGGTTTGTATTGCGTAATAAGATAGTGGGTTGTTTAAGGAGTTTCTAGTGAGTAGTTATATAATTCACAATGCTGCATTAGTCTATATTTTTCATTATTAGCTTTGTCATAGTTGTAGTAACTAATTCCTAACGTTCTAACTGCATTAATGGGTTCTAGATTTTTGACGTCCTTTGAAAAGTTTGTAATCAACTTTGTACTGGAGTTTGGTCCACTACTTTTTCTTGCGAATCATCTTGAACGAACAAGTTATTAGTTATGATTTTGTTCAAGATTCTTGCACTTTTTTTTGAAAAGTCAAGGGTAACCATGTAACCATCCATGACATATCATGGACTGAAGATAAAATTACAGAATTATGTCATAAAATAAAATCAACCCCTTGTCCACTCCCTTACCATACTATTTGTCAATGCTATAATGTTTTCCACATAATATCTCTCTCCCCGAAATATACACCCATTATGTTGGGCCCAGATGGCCCATAGAAAAGCTAATGGAAAACCACGATGTAGTCTTGGAACATAGACTTGCATTTGTAAATTTTGACTGTCAAAACGAAAACTTCTCCAAAAAATCTGAAGACAACTGAATATCTAACCATGATAAATCGGATTTGCTCCACACTTCTTTTGCTATCGAACATTCAAAAAGCAGATGGTTGGTATCTTCCTCTGCTTAATCACAAAAAACACAAGAGTTGTTTGCCTCTTGCATCCATCTAAAGAAATGGCTTACGCATTGGGAGTCTGTACATTCCTAGTAGCCAAGCAAAAATTTTTATTCGTCTTAGTGTTTTAGGCTGCCATATCAGGTTGCAGTCAGTGCGTCTCTACATCATTTAGGCAACTATCTTTTGTGAGCAGAGTATACACATTCCAAACTGAGAATTGTCCATCATTCCATAGCCAAGCATCATGTCGGTTTTGATATGGCATGATATCTTCTCATCTGCCCAGTAGGAGAAGGAATTCAAGCTGCTGATATGATAGATTTGAAAAGAAATGGTGTGTCCAAACTCCATTTGAGAGCAGTGAGCCTGACCAATAGTCTGCTACCCTAGTAGATCTATTCTCGGTTATCGCGAATAGCCTAGGAAGGATGGCAGAGAGGGGCTCAATTGTAGCCCAAGGATCCTTCGAAAACCTAAAGTCAGTACCCGATCCCAAAGCTTCTCAAAAAAAGGCCGAACATGAGCCATAACATTTGTGATTCCTTTCCAAAAGGTGGAGCCCAAGGATTCTTGCACTTTTACAACTTATTTCCATCTCTACAATCTGTTTCTATTAAACCCCTTTAGAAAGAGGTCAAGAATCCATCAGGGCCAGAAACTCACCCATCGGTCAAGCCCATTATATCTTAGATGACCTTTTCAAAGCACTCTCATAACCATATATTACTACTTTCATGTTATCTGTTCTCTTTCCAATATATTATTTGTAAATGGTTATAGGGATGAAAGTTTGTGCACTTATATTAGTTCACATTGGTCGAACTAGGATTGTGTTACTACAATAGTGTTTTGGATTTTCAGGTAAGGTTTGTCCTAGGTGACCATCTTCGTCTACTACAACTAGGGGTGTGTGCCATAGAGTGTGGTACAGGTGTCACCCGTCCCATAGTAATTAGAAATTTTTGTGGCTAGGAGTCTATCAAATGTTCTTGTCTGAAAGGGTGAAAATCAAATTTCACAATAAAATTGCAAGGTTATTAATTCAAGAAAAAGCAATAAGCCATTAAATACCTAATAAAAGCCAGTGGTAGAGGGTTCTATGATTTCTCATGATTCTTCCTCCCTCCTCTTTGGCAAGGCAAAAGGAAACCCTCTCATCCTCTCTCAAATATCGCCTCTTTGATGCCAAAACAGAGACAGGTCATCATTATCATTGTTTTTTTATCAAAGACCTCTTGTTGGAAACTGCAAGGGTACAAATGTGGCCTGCCTTTATTTTCTTTCTTTGATATTTGTTTTTGGGGCTTGTGGACATTATTCTGGACTATATATAGCTAAAGGTGCAACTCAGTACTAAATATGTGTCCACAATTGGAGAGATGCAATAAAAATTCTGTATAATGTGAAATTCCAGACCAAATGAGAAAAATAACACGCAAAGCAAGGCTACCCATTAGGGACTTAAATAAGTTAAATGTTGTACCTTTTTGAGACTTAACACAAAATTGAACTTTCATTGTGTGAAAATACGAGTTTTGATTTAGGGAGCACAAAAAATGGTAAATAGGCATAACATAACTTCATTAGAAAATTCTCTGTTAAAAGACTTCTTAGAATATTAAATTTGAAAGAAAAAGATCATGCACTTTCAGTTAGTTTATCCTTTATAATTATATTTTTGGTTTGACAGTAATCTACTTGACTAAGCAAAAGCTTCATGCCAGTGCTGATTTGACATGTGCCTAATAAGTTGACATCACTGTTACTTTTGATCATGTTACTTTTGAGAGTTTGAATACCTTGACTTGCATTTTGTTTTAGAACTTCATGCCAGGACATATGTCTAATAAGTTGACATCACTGCTCATCAGGTTGAATCATTGACCGGAATCAAAAATCCAATTTTGGCAGGTCAAGAGTTAATTAAAAAAGGTGTTAGGACAAAATGGGTTGTAATAAAGATGGGTGCCAAGGGATCAATTTTGATCACCAGATCTAGTGTTTCATGTGCTCCATCATTCAAGGTACTTCAATTAAATTTATTTTATTTTTGTTACCATGAAGCTTGCAAAGAACTTTATTTTCCATTGGCACTAAGATGATGTGCTTCATGATTCTTTTCTAAGTACTTTGTTTAGTGAAATTAGGTATAACCATTGACATAATCCTTAATTCTTGCTAGGTTAAAGTCGTCGATAGTGTGGGCTGCGGAGATAGTTTTACAGCAGCAATAGCTTTCGGTTTTCTTCATGAAATGCCTTCAGTTAATACATTAACCCTTGCAAATGCAGTCGGTGCTGCGACTGCTACAGGCTGCGGAGCTGGTAGAAATGTTGCAGATTTAGAAAAAGTTTTGGAACTTCTAAGACATCCAAATCTGTCTGAGGATGAAATCTTTTGGAATGAGTTGATTGATGACAGTTTGTGGAGAAATGAGGTTTTGCTTCTCTCTAGAACATCGGCTAGTGGTCGGACTAGTAATTTCATCCATACTCCTATAGGTATTGTAGCAGCTGAACTTCTATCTGAATTTGAGTCGGTATAGGAAGGAAGCAGAATACAATCTTCTTGATCATGAAATTTGGCTATATAAAAGCCAACAGTGGAGGATTTCATCAAATGGTGAGATTCTAGCAAGTGTCAATCTATTTATTGGATTAGCTCTGGTGCTGTTCATTGTTTTTGCATCAGGAAATATTGTATGTTTCACATTGTTGCCTCGGGTGGCAAAAACCAGTAAATAGATTTCTCACCTTTTCCGTACTCGCAAATTTGATTTTCACATTTTAAACCCAGCTCAATTGCGTATGTGACGTATGCACTTTTCTTTCCATCTGGTGTATACCTATCAATACTTACATTGCACATAAAGGGTCAAGGATCCAGAATTTTTAAATTTTAAAATATTTAGAAGATTAGCAGAACTTTGACAACATTCTGTATGTGTATAACGGAGTCAGAGGAGTCTCATCGCTTAAAAACTGCACTAACGTCTGACAACCGTACGCTCATCCATCATAAGAGCATGCACAGAAAGACGGTTTATTTTGGGCTTAATGTTAGTCTTCTTTTAGTTATAGTTTGCTTTGTGGGTTGGCTAGTCTCCAATTTGGCTTTTAGTCTTCATTTCAGCCCATTGGTTTGTTATCGGACATCAAGGTATTTAATTCCATTATCATTTGACTAGAAAACTATAATGCCTTGATAATATATCCCTCGCACCTACGAATCGATATGCTCAAGACTATAAATCTTGATTTGACCGTTGATCAATATGGTCAACACATGAAATAAAGAAGACGTGAGCATAAAAAATCAAGATGATAGTCATAATCAGCAAAAGTCAAATGAGATCATGACGTCAAAATTAGTGAAAAACTTGGATCATAAGAGCTTGATCCATGAACTTGGCACTATCATTATACAATAATAAACATTATCCATAAAGGTCACTTGACATTATACTTGAATGACATAACTTGCCATACTCAGTCTTTTACAACATAAGCAAAAAGAAATACAACTTAACATGACTTTAAAGAGACCTTAACTTATATATGTGCACGTCCATCATGAGTAGCACAATCATAATAATCATCATAATTCATTCTTACCTAAGCATGGATGAATCATATCATCACTATATGTCATGCATATAAAACATAAGGCATAGAGCTTACGTAGGGACCTTTAGCCCAAACATGTATCATCATATGATCATTTATTTTTCATTTACTTTAGCTTCTTAACACATTATGCTAATGACTTAATTTTAAGATTATCTCTCATTTTGCTTACTTTCTCATCTTCCTTGTACATAATATAGTGCACTATTTAGTTAACTTTCATAGGTATTATCAATACAATGCCACATGGACATATACATTTTACTTGACTTTGACTTCTAATGCAAATAGTCTTTTTGGCTTAACTTATTGTTCATATCATATGTTCATTATCTTTCGATACCTATCATACAACAATACTTGGAACTTAGCATTCTAACTTACATCCATGTGGTCACATATTTTTTTTATTATCTTGTATGGTTGAGAGTCAATAGATACACATCCTTATGGAATTGACTAGCTAAGTGATTTTTCTCTAAAAATTGGCAATTGTTTTCCCAACAACAACACTAAAGACTTGATGTATGCAGTCTAGTGTTCAATCAGATTCAGATTCATGTATAAAAATGCAAGTAGGGTTGTGATATTGTATGTGCATAATTATGACAAGCAAAAGATAAATCAGAGTTTTAAACCTTAGACACGAAAGATGTTGCATGCACACAATAATCAATTGCAGTACTTCAGGTATCAAATCCACAAGAAATCTAATATGACTAAATATACTAAGCCACTTTAATCTAATCTAACAAACTAATCCTAGAGAAAATGGAGTTAAATTATGAGTCCTATTATTAAAAAGAAAAAAGTATCAGCTATTTAATGTTTATGTTTTCAAGAATTTTTAGGAAACTTCAAAACTATCAAATTGCAGATAAAGAATTGGATGAATGCAATGATGGATAAGATTCTAAAGTTAATCTTGCTGCAAGAATTATTAAATTTAGATTCGTCAATTAACATGCAGGGTTAAAGTTTGCATTGAAATCCCGGTGAAGAGAGAAATCGCAAGTTCCTTTTGAAGATAATTATGGATCTGCACTACAATCTCCAGACCTCCCAACAACAGAGATTAGAAGTATAAATTCAAAACCTATCTATATTAACCAAATGACTAAACCCTAATCAAAGGCCTGCCGACAAATGACAAAATCATCAACAATCTATTGATGGGGTTTATCACTCGATTGTGAGTGAACAGATGGAGATCTCCCAATCTTCCAATCACCCTAAACATTCCAAAAATCCGATAGGACCTTCACAACCATGCAGTAAAATTTGTCCACTGATAAATCACAAACACAAACGAAATTCAAGAGGAATTCAAAGTCTATGAAACATTCAGATTCGCATGAGAGCCTCCCTCCCTAGACGTACCACCCTTTGAATCCGAATGCATAATCAAATTAAGAAGATAAACAGAAACAACCTCCCAGCTCAAATAGATTTAAATGTAAACTCATATAACCCTTCATGAAACAAACAAATGGAAATCAGAAGTTCAAAATAGTTCCATTCAGCTCAAACCAAAATTCGAATCAAACTAAATCATCCTCCTGTGATTAACTCTAGAATGTAAAGTTAGTTACAATAAATCATCATCATCAATATACAAATAAAAAGTTAAAAATTGCCTTCCATTGTTTTGTAACTTCTTCTTTTTCTCTGGTTCGTGTCCCTCCTCCCTCGTTCCTTTCTTTCTTGCACGCCAAGATGTTGTTCTCCTCTCCCCCTTGCACTTTTATGCCCCCTCCACTAATTAGATATGTGTCCCTCTTTGTCTTTGTAGGGAATATTCTCTTGTTTTCCTCTGCCAATTATAAGTTGTTAGAATGCTCTAGGCTTTTAGTGACTTTGTCCTTTTCTACTTATGATGTTGGGTTGTGATGTTCCCTATAAAAGAGCTATGATTGTTGTTCTTCTTCAAAACCCTAAAACAAGGGCAAAGTGCAGCATCAATTGGTTCAAAGTAAAAGAAGTTCAAGTTTCAATCACAGTGAGGGGGTGCTTCACAAAAAAGAGAGAAATGAATATAAAGTGAGGATTTTCATTCAAAATAGGGCACAAAAACAATGTTCAACACATTTTCAAAGATTAGAATATCATGCCTGTGATGCCACACATCAACAACCTCCTTAACTTCTAAGTTCTATTTGTATACTTTATTTTTACTTTTGGATGAACTCAAAATCTATTCCCATGTATGTTTTCTCTATTAAGGAGTAGGTTAGTATAGGGTTTTACCAAATTTAATTGTGGATCTTTTCTACCGAATTTAATTTCTACATTTTTTTATGGTATTTTTGTTTGTTCTCAATGCTTTTTTTATTTTGACTTCTATTGCATGAGTTGTGTTATCCGAATGGAAGAGTCAATTATGCATGTGATAGCTTTCTCATAAATTGATCTAGGTTTTACCTCTACATGAAGGCCCCAAGTTGGGAGAAAGAGAGAGAGTCCTAACTTGTGAAGTTGTTTGAGAGAAATCGAAAAAAATCTTACATGTGCAAGGAATTAACTTTAATGTGTTGTGTATGTTAACAAGTGGAACTAAAAATCGAAAGGGTTAGTTCACACATGTTTAAGACATGATAAATAACTCAAACCTAGAGCATTGGAGAGTTAAATTTGATTAAATTCCTTTAGTTTATCATTAGTTTCATCCCCATCTATAAACATAGAAGAATCCATAATTATGGTGGTGTATATGAAGTTATTACCCTAATTCTCCATGTAATTTAATCGATCTTCACATAATTTTTGTGATAATCTCTTTGCTTCTTTATTGTCTTTCACTTTGCTGCTACACATCATTTTTTTCTTGATCCCGCTCAATTTCTTGCTTGGGACTAGGTTGTTGTATTAACCAGTCTTCGAGGGATTGACACTTTTTCATCACTATATTACTTACGTGACTAGTATACTTGCTAATATTGTGTCATATATTATTCGCATCAAGTTTTTGACGTCGTTGCCGAAGACTTATTTTAATATCACCATCTAGCCTAATTAATAATTGAGCTTTACCACTTTTTGTGCTTGCTGTAATCGCACATGCATTGAGTTTCAAGAACATATCACACCTTTGGACTCCAAGAATTCTTCTAGAATCATTACTACAAGACGTACCACCAGGAGCTCGGGTGGTCTATTGTTGTTTGGCCCTAAAAATAGAAAGAACAACATGACAACACAAGAGGGATGTTGACAAGTTGAATAACATGTGAACGAAATGAATAGGCAATCTGAATGACAATGTTTGGTGATCCTCCTTCTCAGCCTGCCTATCGATTATGTAGGGTAAATGTTGTAACATGAAAATTCTTAGAAGATGTCTTAGTGCAGGAAGACAAATTCATGTTTCTTGTTGACTTTGTGATGTTAGATATGTAGGCGGGAGAGAAGGCATCTACTATACTAGGGTGACCATTTTTAGCAACTAGGAGAATACTTTTTGATTTACAACAATGGAGGCTACACTTCAAGTGGATGAAGATGATCTATCCTTAAATGTTGGAAAAACTTTGTCGCACCCAATTGATGCATCCGCTTTTTTCGCAATAGACACAATTGATGAGCAGTCCAAAGATGATCTTGATGACATCATGGATGACCTTATAGACTAGGTAGTAGAGGAGGTTGAAGAAAACATAGATAATGCGGATACTACTGAAGTCATCACCACTAAATCGAAAAAGCTAACGCTGAAATACGAGGATACTGAAAGCAAATCTTCACCTAAGCTAAAGACATTACCATAACACTTAAAATTTTCTTGAACCTAAGGCATATCCTATTATAGTGCCTTCTGCATTAATATGGCAAGAATTATATCAACTATTGAACACCCTCTACAGACACAATAAAGCAATAATGTGGTCCATATGCGACATAAGGGGATCTCCCCTTCAATCTACATGCACAAGATTCTCATGGATGACAACAACAAAACTGCAGCACAATTTCAGAAGAGGCTTTATCCTACACTCAAAGAGGTAGTACGCAAGGAAGTGGTTTATGTGTTAAGACAGTTAAAGAATCATGAGAGAAACTACCCTACTCATGATTTAAGAGCTAGCTAATGGTGTTTCCTTAAAAAAATTGGCGGAATTACTTATATGAAAAACAATTTGATTTATATATAGACCATTACAATTTGAAGCATATATTTGATCAAAAGGAGCTTAATATGAGACAACGTCACTGGTTAAAATTTTTAAAGAATTATGAGTTTGTTTATTATGTACCATCCAGGTAAAACTATGTAGTTGCAAGTGCATTAAGCCGAAAATGGGAAGCATATTAGCGAGAATGAAAATTCATAAGTGGAATTTCTTAGATAGTGTAGTAACATGGAACCCAACTATAGTTGGACAGGAAGAATAATATTAATATTGCATTTGAAAATACAACTTGATTTGGTGAAGAAAATAATTCAATCACAAAGTACATATCCATAAAAAATGATGTGAAATCCGTATGTGAGAAAGAAGCTTCATACTTTGTTTTGAGTACAGACGGTGCTACAAGATTTAGCAATCGTCGGTGATTTCCAAGAAGAAGCTCACATCTTACCTATGAGAAATAATCAACCTTCTAGGAGCCTTGCAGACCTCTATGTTAGAGAAATAGTGAGACTGCATGATACCCCAGTTTCAATTGTGTAAGATAGATACCCTCGCTTCACACCTAGATCTTGTAGAGGATTGCAAGATGTATTTGGTAGTAAATTAAAGTTCAATATAGCTTTTTCATTCCCAAACTAATGGACAGACTGAAAGTACTATTTTGAGCTCTTTGGAGCGGTCTGACAGTTGAGATAAACAACTACTATTAATAGAGTTTGCATATAATAATAGCTACAATTCTAGTATTGTAGTGAGACCACAAAAGCTTTAGATGGTGGACCTTATAGTTCTTCCTTGTGATGGAGTGAGATAGGAGAATTGTGCGAATTCGGGTAACGGCTACAAGGGAGAATTCCTTCTCCACAAGCAGAGGCCCTTGCCTTAAGATGGTTGATTGTGCCAGACATTGTGGAGGCATATTTTGAACGAGTTGACATTATAGAAAAGAAAATTTTTGATAACTCAAAGTAAGTAAAAAAGTTAGGCGGATAAGAAAAATAAAACAAAATTATAAAGTGGGTGATCATGTGTTATTAAAGATATCACCAACTAAGTTTGTAATAAGATTTCATAAAAAAAGGCAAACAAAGTCTTAAATACATTGACTCATTTGATATAGTCAAGAAAATTGGAGAAGCAACTTAGACTTTGATTGTCTTTAGTTTATTTGAATATTCATAATGTTTTATAATGTGTCAATTCTACATTCCTGTGATGTCAATGGGTGAACTATGTTGAGGAGGATATGACTTAGGAAAAGCAACCAATTAAGATTTTAGAGTATGAACAACATAATCTATGGAGCAAACTTATTCCTATGGAAAGTGGAACAAAAATATTATCGTGGACAATAGGCCACTTGAGAACTCGAGAGCGAAATGCATAAAGGGTTTTCACATTTGTTTAATAAGTTCTTAGTTATTTAAATTCGAGGATGAATTTTCTTTTAGGTGGTAGGATGTAATATCCTAAATAATTACATCTTAAGCAATTCATATAATTAATAATTTAAATTGAGTTAACTACTCTATTTGAAATTAAGTTTAAATTAATTATGATATCTTATTAGTTTATGAGTTATTATCTTAATTAAGAATCGAATTGAGATAATTACTCTTTAGTAACCTAAGGTAAAAAGATTTAATTATATTGCCAAATATGTATTTGGGATTAATTTAATTGATCAAATGGAGGGTTGAACGGGGACCAATCTTCATGCTTGATGTGCCAATCATTTATCCTCTCAATCACAACATTCATGGAGGCTTTTTGTCCCACATATGATTTTGTTGCATCCACATCTCGTCCTGGCGCTCCTCAATTCTTGTCACCTATTGTTGGATGTCTCTTTGCCCTTGGAGGATCTCTTGAATACCAGCATAGCAGGCTGCCCAATCACCATGTCTTGCACTAGAAGATTGCCTTGTCTCAAATGTAGCAGTGTGTGGAATGTGAGCGTTGTGCAACATGGTGAGTGGAGTGTAAGAATCCGTCTCCACCCCTTCTTCTGCTAAAGGCTCATTCACACCATGCTCCTCCTGCCATTCAGCTAATGTGGGGCGCCTCTATTCAAGGCCATCTGTCTTGAAGCTCCAGATGGCTTCAATCTACAAGTTTGTTCTACGGCGATTGGGTAGAGGATGTGTGTATGTCTCATTGCGAAACAAGAGATGGTAGAGGTCTCTAACTTTCTTGATCATCCTCATGTTCACGCAAGTGACGATGTCAATGCGATCTCCACCCAATCCTTCCTTGAGTCCATCAAGGCTATATGCCCCAAATCTCCAATAAAATTTTTTTCTTTATCTTGGCCTCCTTGCTTGATCATGTGTTTCACCATGAAGGCTCTCTAGTGTTGAGTGCAAATTGTTCCTAGCTAAATACCCAAAAGATAAATAGCTCATTATCGGACTACCCCATCACTGTCTCCTCGGCCATATAGGGTGCTAGCAAGGATCCAATGCATGTATCTTATGGTCGGGTTTCTGAGATACAAGGCTTTGTTGTGGGCAGCATCCATGTATTGATAGCATGTCAACTTTCTCCATATCGTTGCTCTGTCAAATTCCAAGAAATGAGTAGTCGTTCTGTTGCCCATCGTTGGTAGTTGGTAGATAGAGTTGAACTGTGCCAATGTGAGCTTATATTCTTGATTGAAGAGTCGGAATGTGACTTCGCCAGGATCATCATCTTTGTGGAGGAACTTGGCTTTGACTGAACTAAGGAATTCCAAAGTGGGTATTTCGTAGGTCTTCCACTTGGTCTTCATAAGATAATTCCATCCCAACTTGTTAAAGGTAATTTGCATCCGTGTCAATGCCTAACTCGTGCATAGTATAGAAGTCCATGTAGCGTGTATTGGCAATGACCCTCTTCTCAAGCATTATGTACTTGTGCCTCTGTTCCGCATCCCGAAAGACAATGCCAAACTCCTCTTGATCAGAACTGCATGTGTGACCCCCTCTAGTCCTCGGGCCTGTGAATGCTTTCCTTTTTGGAGCCATTTGGTGTTCATTGTGACTTGGATCTTCACTCAAACAATTCGTCGAATACTTGGTCTGCGCCCTCTTCTACTTTGCTTCTTGAGTTCTCCTTGTGCATAGGCTTTCAATTTCATTTACAACTAAGATTAGAACTTCAACTAAGATTAGAACTTCATGAAATACAACACAAGATGTTGATTTGAGAGGGGTCGCTTGCAGCAGTTGCAACCTGCACAAATAAAATAAGAAAGAACAAAAGATAGCAAATGGAGAAGGAGAGTCGGTCGAAAAATGAGATGTTGGAAGAAATGCAGCTTAAATGATTTTGCACTACGACCATTTGGCTTCCCTATGGGTCAACAAACTTGTGCTACGGGCACATACACATGCGCTACGGTTAATGTGAGTTCGCTACGGTCCCTTGTATACCGTTATGGGCACGACGTTGTCGCTATAGGCACTTGAGCGATGTCGCTACGGACCTGTGAGCGATGTCGCTACAGGAATGTGGACTTCGCTATGGCCAAATCAATTGTCGCTATGATCAGTAGGAGTTGTGCTACAATCTCTTCAAACTGTAGCACATTCTTCTTCCTTTGCGAGATCTCTTTGGGAACAAACTCTCCCTACAATTTGGACATCTTTGGCTATGGTCTGGCGGTCTTGGCTATGGTCGCTCTTCTGAAGCAGTTTATAGCTCCCAACACTTCATTCCCTACACACATTAACAAAACAACTTTCCAAAACACCAATCCAAAAAAAATACACAACAAAATTATTATGGAGTCAAAAAGTTTAGAACATGGATTGCCTCCCAATAAGCGCCTTTGTTTAATGTCGTTGGCTCGACATGGAGATCCCTATGTGGTGCCTGATCATTAAGTTCCAAAGCCTTTCGCCTTTCGAATTCTTCATTCCATGAGTAAGGCGTGAGGCGTTTTCCATTCACCATACAATCTGGTGGCTTCGGATGAAATCTCCACCGCTCCTTTTTCCAATATCTTCGTGATTTGAAATGGTCCCAACTATCTCTTTGAAAAGATTGCATTGGGCTAACTTCTAGAGAACATATCACCTCATGGTTTTCATCCTCGTTACCAACTTCCATATCCTTGTTCACTAGGCATCTCGCCATTGGATTTTGGTGTACCACCTTTTTACAAGCTTCTTGAGCTAGCTCTTCAACACAATCAACTTGGAAGACTTGATTGATGGCGAATGGGGACTTGGAAGCTCTTGCTAAGTCAAATTCTATCTTGTCTTCAACAATAGCAAAAGTGAGCTTCCCATTCTTCACATCTATCATTGCACCCGCGGTAGCTAAAAATGGTCTACCCAAGATGATGGAAATTTTCCTATCTTCTTCAATGTCTAGAACCATGAAATTGACCAATATTAAGAATTTGTCCACTTTCAATAATATATTCTCAAGAACCGCATGGGGTAAGTGATGGATCTTTCGACTAGTTGTAAGGTGATGGTTGTGGGCTTCAACTCCTTCAAGCCAAGCTTCCTACAAATGGAGAGAGGCATTAGAGATACACTTGCTCTCAAATCACATAAAGCTTTGTCGATATGCAGATTTCCTATTGTGCATGGAATAGAGAAACTCCCTGAATCCTTGAGGTTTGGAGATAGCTTCCTTTGAATGACGACACTACACTCCTCTGATAGTGCTATGGTTTCATGTTCTTCAAATCTCTCTTCTTAGACATGACCTCACATATGTCAGAATTTGAGCAATGACATCGGCAAATGTAATGTTGATGTGTAGTTGCTTGAAGAGTTTTACAAACTTGTCAAGTTGCTTGTCATTCTTTGGCCTTTGTAATCTTCGAGGAAATGGAATAGGAGGTACATATTTTGGAGGTGGTATGTATTTCCTTGGAACTTTGGCCTCCTCCTTGTCTTCAACTTCAATGGGTTCCTCCATCTTTTCCTTCCCCTTATCCTTTGCCTTAATTTGGGGTTGCTCCAAAGATTTGCCACTTCTGAACTCAATTGCATTGCATTGTTCTCTAAGGTTCACTTTTGTTTTACTTGGCAAACTTCCTTCTTCTCTTGAGTTGATAGATTGGGCAAGTTGTCCCACTTGATATTCCAAATTTCTATTTGAGATTATCAACAACTCCATACCCTTTTCAATCTTCTCGAACCTATCATTTGTAGCATTTTCCAACTTTTCTATTGCATACCCCTAAAATTGCTTCTTTTCTCCTTGAGGTTGTGGGGTAGGTTGAGGGTGATGTGGTGGTTGGAATTGCGGTTGATACCTTGTTGTGGACATGGCATTTGATATGGAGGCCTCGGCAGAATTTCGGGTGGTGGTTGTGCTCTTGGTTGTTGTTGTTGTTGTTTGGAAGAACCTCCTTGATTATCGATGAAAAGTCAGTATGATTCCTCCATCTGGGGTTGTAAGTGTTTGAGCAAGGATTGTTGGCTAGGTTTTAGTTCCCCGCAAAATTTGCTTGTTCAACTCGGAGACATTCATAGCTTTCATGGGGTCCTCCACATGCTTCACACATAGCTTAGACATTGTCCCCATGACTTGAGTTGCCTTGATTCATCCTTAGACATCATTTGAACTAATGTGTCCACCTTTGCACTCAGTGCATTGTATGCTTCATCTTTTGGTTGTGCGCATCTTGAAGGTGCTTCATCATATTCTTTATCATTTGAAGCCAATTGATCCAATAGGTCACAAGCCCTTGCATATGGTAAATTCATGATGGATCCTCCCATCGAAGATGAGTCAATACTAAAACTTCATTGTCGGCGTTAGTCCATTGTGAAATATTTCATTCAACATCCAATTTGACAATTGATGGTGAGGACATTGTCATTGTAACTTCTTGAATCTCTTCCATGCCGCTCCCAAACTTCCATTGTCTTTTTGCTTAAAGCAATTGATCTCATTCCTCAACTTGAAGCATTTGCTGGATGGGTAGAATATTGACATAAATGTTTGAAAGAGATCATTCCATGTGTTGAATATTCCTTGAGGTTGTGAGTCTAATCATTCTTGAGCTTCATCTCAGAGAGAAAATGAGAAGAGTCTCATCTTGATAGTATCTTCGGTTGCTCCATTAATCTTGATTGTATGATAAATTTGGAGGAATCGATTCACATGAGAGGTAGGATCTTCATTTTTGACTCCTCTAAATTGATTGAGTTGTACCATTTGGATAAGGACGGATTTCAATTCAAAGTTGTTGGTCGCAATTCTTGGCATCACAAGACTTGATATCGCTCCTACATAATTTCTTCTTGCTAGTCCACTCATAGGGACATCCATCACTTCTATGACCAATATTTGCATTTACATGTGGTGCTCTTTGTTGGTTGTTTGCTTGGTTCATGTTGTTCCCTTCATTAACAACTTGTTCATTTGCAATATCAATCTGCAGACCTCCTCCTTGGTTCGCGGTCATGTTTAGCCTACTAGCTCTTCGAATTGCTTGGCAAGTTCTTTCAATTTTCGGATCAAATGGTTATAATTCCCTGCACAAGCGTGGCATACAACAAAAACAAAAGAAAAATGTCTACAATAATAATTGAAAACAAAATTATAATATTGTCACACTTCCCCAGCAACAGCGCCAAAAATTTAACAAGTGTCCCTCAAGCCGAGGCCTTATTGTAGTTATAAAATATCGATCCCACAGGGAAGTGACCAAGTACTAGAATTATAGTTCTCAATGCGTTATCTAGACGGTTAAGGTTAGGGGAGAAAATGCTAAACTATCAATAAAAACTAAAGAAGAAGAGTGTCAAAGAAGTAAATACGCTATGCAACTAAAGAGGGAATATATATAAGAGAGATGTTCTAGGGTTTTGAATCCACCTAGGGTATTCATGCACAGTATAGTGATTTGACATGCAATAGACTCTTTCTTCACTCCATAATTCATTCATTCCTCTTTCAAGGCAACACAATTCAAACTAGGCTTAAGGAATAGCACTTTCATGCATTCACTCTAACAACATAGTTGCATTTCATTCGTGAGCATCAAGATGCAATACAAGGTACTTCTATTTCTAGGTAGCACTAATATATCTTACTTAGCAAAGCTACTAGTTGAATAAGATTACTTTCATCACTTAACAACCTAGATTGACTTAAATGAGGTAGCTAATCTCATGAAAATCTAGCAATACACTTACCAAGTAAAATAATCTCACACATGCATAATCACTATTCCAAAGCAACTAAATCCTAAATTTCATCTAACCCTAAAACAAGGAGGATTAGCTACACATAACGAGAGAGAAAGGAGAGAGGGAAAGAGATGAAAATATCATTAAACTAGGAATCCAAATGTTCAAGCACTAACATCCGACATAAATCAAAGTTTAACTTACAAGCATTCTTAAACCCTTACAAAATATCTTCAAAACTCAAATTCAACATCTAATTTTGGCTCCCATCCAAAAATAGGAGAGAGAGAATCCAAAACCCTAATTACTCCTTATATAGCACTATTTAGAAAGCCACCGACCACTAACGATATGCACAAGCTGATACGGTCTGAATATAGAGCATTACGGCCTCGAGTTGATGTGCCACGATATGACATTTAGAGCTATGGCTCGTTGGAGGCGCTACGACGTTTGATGAATGCGCTACGTCTTGAATGAGGATGCTACGGTCGCTTCATGCGTACATATGGTCTCCTCGCGCGCGCTACGGCCTTCCATAAGGCGCTATGGGCGAGCTTCATTCGCTATGGTTTGGCCGTAGCGCATTCCTTCTTGTTCTACGAAATCTCCCCGTGAACAGAATGTGACTACGGTTATAGTCAGTTGGCTTCCCTTCTTTTCTCCAATTCCTGAAATTCAATTAAAACTTGTGTAGATCACATTTCTTTAAACATTTGATAAAATTGAATCTTGAAGTACATCATAATGTCATAAAGTGGAGATATTATGATGCTTAAATATATGCATTTATCGCACTTATCAGCGGATGACATTGCTCAAATTCCGGCATATGCAAAATTTCTTAAGGAAATCATGTCTAAGAAGAAGACACTTAAAGAAAATGAAATCATAGCACTAACGAAAGAGTGTAGTGTCGTCATTCAAAGGAAGCTACCTCCAAAGCTCAAGGATCTGAGGAGTTTCTCTGTTCCATGCACAATATGAGATTTGGATATCACCAAAGCTATATGTGATTTGGGAGCGCATGTATCTCTAATGCATCTCTCCATTTGTAGGAAGCTTGGCTTGAATGAGCTGAAGCCCACCATTGTCTCCTTACGACTAGCCGACCGGTTCATTACCCACCCCAAGTGAGTACTGAGAATGTGCTATTGAAGGTGGACAAATTTATTGTACCGGTTGACTTCATTGTGTTAGACATGGATGAAGATAGAGAGATCCCCATAATCTTTGGTAGACCATTCTTGACCACGGGGGTGCTATGATAGATGTGAAGAATGGGAAACTCACGCTCACCATTAGTGAAGATAAGGTAGAATTTGATTTGGCAAGAGCTTCCAAATTTCAGGCCATCACCGATCAAGTATTTCAAGTTGATTGTATTGAAGAGTTGGCACAAGATGCTTTTCAAGAGATATTGCACCATGATCCATTGGAGAGATGCGTGTTGAACAAAAACATGGAAGTTGGTGACGAGGATGAAGACCATGAGATGATATGTGCTTTAGAATCTAACACAATGCAACCTTTTCAAAGAGGTGGTCGGGACCTTTTCAAATCATGAAGATATTGGCGAATGGAGTGGTGGAAGTTACATCCAAAACCATCGGATTGTTCATGGTGAATGGCCAATGGATTAAGCCATACTTGTCGAACGAAGAACTTGAAAGGCAAAAGGTTTCGGAACTTCAAGAGCCAGCTCAACAAAAATAGAAGTTTTCATGTCGAGCCAACGACATTAAACAAAGGCGCTTCTTGAGAGGCAACCCATGCTCTAAATTCTTTAATTTCATAATAAATTCATCATATGTTTTTGGGATTGTAATTTGGAAATTTGTTTTGTTCAATGTGTATAGGAAGATGAAAGGGGAGCAGCCTTAGCCAGGGTTCACTACGGTTGAACATAGCCAAAACATGTGACCGTAGCATGACCGTAGTGAGACTCTGTGGAGAAGCAAATTCGCAAGAAAGAAGAGGAATTTGCTATGATTGAACCATAGCCACCTATCTGCAGATCGTAGTCAGACTTTATTCACAAAGCAATTTCATTGAAAGAGAAAGAATTTGCTACAGTTTGGAGCCCGTATCGCAGCTTCTCCAGCCATAGCAAAGTTCACTTGGCCGTAGCGATGGTCACATGCCTATAGCAGCACTCAACACCCGTGATCTCACACATGGTCGTAGCGCAAGTCATGTCGACTGTAGCAACACCAATTTGCTTGTAGCGCATGTCCCTATGCCCGTAGTGGAGCAAATTTTAACCATGGAGGAACCAACTCACTCGTAGCGCAAAAATGACTTGTATAAAAACAGATGGTACTACTCTTACTTGTTCGAGTGTTTGACCAAACACATTCTTTTTTTCCCTTATGTTCCCCCTCTTGTGCAGGTTGCAGAAGCTCAAACTTAAACGAGCAATTGGCAAATCCCTGTGTGTGTTTCTTGACATTGGCAATATCAGTTGTAAAAGGAATTGGAAGCCCGCATTTTTAAGGAGAACTCACAAATTGGAGAAGAAGAAGGCACACACACCAAGTGTTCGACAAATTGCCAAGGAAAAGTTCACCTCAATTCTGGACACCAAATGGCTCTAGAAAGAAAAGCATTTGCAGGCCCAAGGACTAGAGGTGGCCATATGCGAAGTACTGATCAAGATGAGCATGGCGTTATCTTTCGGGATGCCAAGTGGAGGCAACAAAATCACATGCATGAACAACAAGACTCCAAGAACGCGATGATTCCGAGGATCAACGATTGGCACATTGAGCATGATGATTGGTCCCCGTTTATCCCTTCTACACATTGAGCATGTGAGCTTTTCACATCCCCTACCTAGTTATGTTTTCGCTTTCTTTGGAAACATTGAGGACAATGTTCATGCTATGTTTGGGGGAGTAGGGTTAGTTAGTATCTAGTTAGCTCACATGCATCTTTCAACCTCTTAATATAGGTGATAATTTGTATGTTGCCTCGTTTTGCTATAAGCCTCCCATATGCTATGAACCCCTGATGTAGAAATGCATGGTTTTTATATCATACACATCACATTTTGCTCGGAATGTTATTGCAAGTGTTTTGAAAATGGACTTTTTGATATGTTAAAGTATCATGGGTTGTGTTACTCCATGCATGTGTAAAGACCTCATATGCTAGAAGCAAGAAGACAGGTGAGAACTAACGTCATAGTTTAATATTGTGGGTTATGGATTTAGTGGAAGTAGTCAAGAGAATCTCTATTCTAAGTATGGGTGTATTGCACAATTTCTTAGTCTAAGTTCACAAGAAAAGGGAAATAAGAAGATCCATTGAGCAAAGACTCGTGGCTGGGCACCCGTGTCCTCAATCGCGGGAACACACTAAACCATTATTGCATTACCATTTTGTGTCTGATATATGCATTGTACATACATTTGCATGCTTTCACAAGGAGGAAAAACGTGAAAAAGAGCAAAAAGCAAAAAGCAAAAAGCAAAAAAGCTGAAAAGGGAAAAAAATGGAAAGATAGAAAAAGCAAAAGGAAAATGTGAACTCTTCCTTGTGCAATGAAAAGTTTCCATCACAATGCATAATAAACTACTCCGCTGTCTCACTTATCCAGGGTCTAAATATGATTGAGATCATGAGTATGCGTTAGACTCCAAGCACCCAAGACAAGTAACCTCAGACGAAAAGCGAGGATTGTGTTCTGGGGAAAGTAACTCACATGCATTGCGTTTTCTTTTCTTTTTGTGTGACATGACATGAATGATAAGAGTACTTTTCTTGTGTTTTTAAACTTTGAAGCACCTATAAGATTAGTAACCATCATCGGTGTTGTTCTCGAAGGCTTATGAAAACTTGGCTTACACCCACAATTTATCGTGATGTGAACTCTAATCTCTTTGAATTAACAATAGCGTGTGTAGGAAATTGCAAGCATGGAGTAACTCAACCTTATTTGATAATTTAAATGTTATACTTTTTTCAAATATTGCAATTGTATTTCCTTACATGATGATTATATGTTGTGTATGATATGAATTCTTAAGACTTGGTACTTATGACATTTGCTTGAGGACAAGCAAAGATTTAGTTTGGGGGGATAAATGCACATATATGATGATCATAATATCTCTATTTCATAACATTATAATGTGATCTAAGCCTGATTTGCTATCAATTCATCAAAGAAATTTGATCTATATTATTGATGCATGCATTTTACAACATATGTTTAGGGTATGCATTAGGCATTATTTTGAGTTATTTTGATATAGCATGCATCTATTTTTATCTTTATTTGTTCATATTATTTCAAGTACAAAATCTACTCATGTTTGGTGTTATTTTGTAGGAAATCACTTGGAGAAAGCTGAAATGGACACCAAAAAGGAACTTGTTCAGGAATAGGAAACCAACAACTAGGATCCATCATGGGCCGTGAAAGATTGTTATGGGTCGTGGTGATGTAAGAGATGCTGAAAAAAAGTCCATCACGGGTCGTTACACGCATATCACGACCTTTACAAGAGGCTTTGCAACTTCAACCCAGACCATCATGGGCAGTGACAAATCATTATGGGTAGTGATGAAGGAAGATCAGATGCTACTGGATTTATCACGGGCTATTACACGTATATCACGACTTTCACAGGGGAGAACTCAACTGCACATCATATCATTACGGGTCGGGATGTCTTGTTATGGGCCGTGAAGATAGAGATTACGACCGTGATGCGTCTATAACGACCCTTAGAGAGCAGCCTTTTCGACCATCAGATACATCACGGGTCGTAACATCATATTACGGGTCGTGAAGATATATATCACGGAGTGTCATAATTCACCACGACCTTGACAGCAGTGGTTGATTACAAGTCATCAGATTTATCACGGGCCGTGAAGATCATAACGGGCCGTGAGAGAAGAAGAGTTCAGGATACAAGTCTATTCAACGCCCAAGTTGGTCATGACAAATCATCACGGGCCATGACGACTTGAGAGATTATGAAGAACTATATACTTACGGGCCATGATATCCTATCACAAGCTGTGATAAAGGTACGAAATTTTATTTTCTTGAGTTTTTGTTATGATTTGACGGCCAAAGAGATTGGTATTCGATCTGAGACATTAAAGATTATATTATAACATATTTATGAGGATTTGGATGAGTTTTTATTAGATTTCTATATCACCATTGAACGGGAAGCAAATTTGATCAAAGGGTTTACATGCACTGTGATCTAACCCTAGAAAACCCTAATCTGAGATGAGGTATAAAAGAATTTCATCTGTCTGAAGAAGCATGCTAGGAGCGTGAATGAAAGCTAGAACACCATAGAACAGAGGGTTATTTCGAAGGACTAATGAGAAGGAGTCAAGACAACACATACTTAAGGAGATTGTTCTGCACCTATTCAACTTTCAGAAGAGTATAACTTTGTTCCATATTCTATTAAAATGAACTTTATTGCGATATGTTAAGGACTAAATAGTGTGTGGTCTGTTAGGTTAACCTGTTAAGGGTAACTTAATAGTTTAGGAATACATTTGCATGCATCCCGTGTTTATAATTTGGAAAGTAGATCCGTTAAGAAGTACTCGATATGTTGTTTTCATTTGGGTAGTTGATTTATCCGTTAAAGAAGGTCATAAATAATAAATGTTCCTAATCCATCTGGAGAGTCAACCTATGAGCATAATTTCTATATAATTATTTATGCGAAAAAACATTAGTTTTATTCCTTATTTTTATTTTCATCCAGGCCCTAGTCATCACCAATTATCATTATAATTATCATTTTAATTTTTTTGTTTCTGAAAAATCACCAATTCACAATAATATGTTTGTCTCCTATTAACTTCTAAGATTAGATAGTACTTTAGTTCCTCGTGGGATCGACAATATTTACTGTATACACTCTATTACTTGAACGACTAGTGCACTTGCTAGCATATATTTGCATGTGTTCGCATTTGATCGCATCAATTACTTCTATTGAATATGCAACAAGTTGACTGTATGCAACACTGAAAATCATAGTAGGACATTCTCGACCGTAGCAGGCACATCCAGACCGTAGCGCCTCTTCTCAAAGGTTATAGTGCACTCTTACAAGATTGTAGCCAAGCTCTGACACCCGTAGTGCATCATCACCCGATTGTAACACCTTGTGTATGGCCGTTAATGGTTGGTGGCTTTGTAAACAGTGGTATAAAAGGGGCAATTAGGGTTTGGAAGCTCTGTCTCTTCTCTTGAAGGGAGGCGAGTTTTGGAAGTTTTACGGGTACATTTTGGAGGCTATTTATATTTCTTAGGGATTTGGACTTATAAGAGGTATATTGAATATTTTGTGTTCTAAACTTTGAATTATGATGAATATGAATGTTTGAATCTTTGAACTTCTAGTTTAATGCAATTTCTTCTTCCTATTTCTATTTCTCTCTTCTCTTTTGTTATGTGTAACTAAATCCTCTTGTTTTAGGGTTAGATGAAGTTAGGGTTTCATTGCATTGGAATAGTGATTATGCATGTGAATGAATCTTTTACTTAGTGAATGTATTGTTAGACTTTGATGAGAGTAGGTACCTTATCTAAGTCAATCTATGTTGTTGAGTGATAAAAGTCATGTCAATCAAGTAGTAGCTTTGCTAAGTAAG
The DNA here is from genome assembly GCA_001647135.1 of Pontederia paniculata. Lineage (NCBI taxonomy): Eukaryota > Viridiplantae > Streptophyta > Magnoliopsida > Commelinales > Pontederiaceae > Pontederia > Pontederia paniculata. Next base: position 63,862 of record LTAE01000728.1, read on the forward strand.
ATACAAAGTCTGATATCAAGAAATACAATAATCTTGTATTGCTTCTTAAGCTCATAAACAAAATGCAACTATGTGTTAGAGTGAGTGCATGAAAGTGTTATTCCTTAACACTAGTTAGATTTGTGTTGCCTTGAAAGAGGGATGCATGATTTATGGAGTGAAGCAAGAGTCTATTGCATGTTAGATCACTATCCTATGCATAAATACCCTAGATGAATTCGAAACCCTAGAACATCTTTCTTATATATAATTTCGCCTTTGTTGCATAGTTTATTTACTTCTTTAACATTCTCATTATTTAGTTTTTATTGATAGCTTAGTTTTTTCACCTCTAACCCTAACCGTTTAGATAACGCATTTGGAAACTATAATTCTAGTACTTGACCACTTCCATATGGTATCAATATTTTATTACTACAACAAGGTCCCATGCACTTGCGGGACACTTCTCATCATCCCAGCAAGAATTATAACATTTAATCTTGTAGTTTAGAAGTTATGAATTATTTTCTAACGGAAATTATTCAACTTGCCTAATATTAAGAGACTAGTAATTTTAGTGGAATGAGTACAAGTGTTAAATAGGTATATATATTTAAAGACAAAAAAGTCATGAGCATTATTTATAAGATATTGTATACATTTTAGGGTGCATAAGTATCCATGCATCATGATCATTTATTGCATAATGTTAATCAGACACTATTATTTGTAGGAGACAAGCAAGCTATAATTGGAAGGGAGGAAAGCTAGTGAATCTTCTTAAAGAGAAAAAGTACATGATGAGTGGGTAAATTTACAATATAGTAAAAATGTTATATCTTATTTTCTTTATTTATATTGATATTTCCAATAAGAACTATGTATTTCTGAAACCTTCTATACTTTCAAAAGTATGTTGGATTGAAAAGATGATTATAACATATTCCCAGGAATTTTAGATGTGATAAAGTTATGAATTCCTTTTATGCAAAAGTTTTAAGGGAACAATGCATGTGATATTGATATAGCCTTTATTTGAGATATGAACATTTAATGTATGTTATGCATATATTGTGAAACCCCTTGTGGTTCAGTTGCCATACTGATTGAAATAGGTCTTTGGGACTACGTTCGATATATATAATGCCTTTGGAGCGTATATCAGGTGTTTTTGCCCTTTGGAGGTTTCTCTTCGTGTGCGTATTGACCCATGTTGATTGTTCTGCGACACGTATTGCCATGTTTATTGCTTTACATCATTGTATCGACCAATGCTTATAAAGTTCTACTAAACTGTATCGATCCATGACCATGAAGTTCTACAACACGTATTGGCCCATGTTTATGCTCTGCGTGTTGTATTGACCTATGTTGTAATATGTGCAATAACATATGTGTGGAATTTGATCTTGTATATCATAATATTGAGATTTCATTATATTGTTATATAAAGACTTATGTGATTTAAGAACTTTAATTATGATTGTGATGCTTTGCTCAAATGGAATGTGTGTTTTATTAAATCAAATGACACTTGTATTGTTCCCCCTATGTTGTACCTTTTTCCACTCAATAAGATTGTTGGTTGCTCACCTTACCCATTTTAAATATTGTAGATATTGGTAGCTTGTCAAGTTGAGGTTACCTGATCCTACTTTTGCTGCGTATAGAAGAGATCGAGTAGCTAGAGTACTTTTATTCCCTTCTATTTTGTTTCTATAAGCATGCATGATTTTACATACATAGGTTTTGAAAATGACGTAGTAGAATTATGTGTAAAGTATGTATACAACTTACCCTCTTTGGAATGGTTGGTATAAAATAGCGTGTTAAAAAATGGAGATATATGAAGGTAGGATAATATGTGTTTAAATTAAAGTTCGTTTTTGGATACCTCTAATCGTAATTCTCCTAGAAGTAGATCCCACCACGTGGCAGAATGCCCTCTCGAAGATTCTACGAATTTACATCTTTGACTTGACAGTTGACCAATTTGACTAGTCAACATCATGAACATATCATTGCGGAAGTCAATACTTAAACTATAACAAAGACCTATGCCATGTGCAAGTCATCTCATCATGAACCTCATCACGCTACCGTTGTGTCATCACCATTGACTTTGACCTAATCACCTGCAAAATTGAATTCGTCGGGAAGAAGTATCACGTGAGCTGTGATGCCCAATATATAAAAATCATAAATAAAATCCTTAATATGTAAAATTATATAATTTGACAGTTAGTAATTTAGGAGACACTAATAGGATAATTCATTACCTCAATGATCTCAATTTGCACATTGACCTTTAACATCATCTTATAATGTCTTTGTCCATTAATCACAATCAACCTTTGATGCCCATTACTTCCTTGTTCAACATATTAAAGCCATTCATTTCCCTCTATGCAATAGAATAATGATAAATTATACTGAATTTTTGTCCTTTCTCGAAATTAAAACCGTTTTAATGAACCAATGAATTTCCCTCTCCCTGAACACACTCGATCTTGAAAATTGTGTAATAATTTGATGTATTGACTCTCAAACACGGGCCATGTCCCTCCCTAAACGATCCGCATTCGGTGGTGAAGGCCGTGTCACCTATGACATCGGTCGTTTCCTTCTACACCAGCTGAAGAAGTCAAAACATGGATTGTGTGGTTTTCTAACACGGGTTGTGTTCTCCTAATGAACATGACGTAGAAAAACCTAACTCTAAACAGGACGTGTCTCCCACGAAAAATGGCAAGAAGAAACCCTAAGTCTAAACATACGGCCTCACCCTTTTTCGTGGTCCATGTGCTTAAACCGAGTGGAGTTGAAATAATCACTGAAGCAATACGGTCCACATCACTCGGTAACAAGGGCCATTTTTAATGTACCTCCGCGTTCGAAAACATGGACTCTCCACACAGGGCAACACGGGTCGTGTCGACCTTCGACACGAGCTGTGTTCCCTCATCAGAACGCCCCTTACATTGATTTTTACCCTTGCATTCCATGATGTGTTTGTATTGATTGATTGGATATGATTTGATGATCAGTATAGGTTTAGGTGTCCCTAAACGAAAACCTAGTTCAACCAATGATATGACTTAAAAGTTGTAATAATTGTGATTGAACTTATGTATGAAGATGATGACCCTTAGTGAATTGAGGGATTTAACCCTATTGTTAAACACGAACGTCGGATGTGGAGTAATTGAGTTGCTTCAGGGAATATCGTTCATGGATATCTACTTGGGTCAGAGAGAGACCCCATCGCCTAGCTAGCATATTGGCTTAGAGAGAAAGAAATTCTGTAAAGAGTGGAGGGGTTGGGTCCTATTTATAAGGAAGAAATCCTCTTAGATGAAGTTTAAATGAGATTATGGCTCTTTAAGTTTAACTTATATTGTGATTAGAAGTCCTTTAAAATTAATTTGTACAAGACTAGGAATCCCTTAGAAACTAATTAATACAGGACTAGGAATAATAAATTGATTAGGAAAATATTAGGATACTAATTTGACTTTGACACCTAGATATCATTTTCCTAATCTTAATCAAATTATATATTTTCTTATCTCATCCTAACTTTCTCTATTTTTATAATTGTTATTATTATTATTAAAATTTTGGGTATTGCATCATAACCTGCTTAAAAATAATTTCGTACTCAAATTCGGGCATGTCATCTGGATTCATCAAAAAATTTGCATTTGTTTCCTATTGATGCGAAGTGTGGGGTAAGATAAATGATGACCACAGGTTAGGGGGTTAACCATGATCGATCATATGTATAAAGATGTTCTTCACTTCAAATTTTACTATTTATAAACCTATGCACACTCCTATTACCGCAAGTATACGACAATCGTCGAGTACTTTAGGTGTCGATCCACTAGGACACTTTGCTTTCACGTTTCTATTCCTACTCTTCCTCAGTCAAGCTTTCGCAGTTAGGGGGCTTGACACTAGAGGTTCAAGCCCTAACCGGAGTAGGTGAGGGGTAATCAACAGAAATATAATTTTTCTGTTTGTTTTTATAATAAAGAAAGTTGAATTAAGAAAGATAACTTCTAATGATAAGAGGACACCAGGACCCTGGGTTTACCTCTGAATCACATTCATCTACTCTTTGTCGTAAAATCATAAAATGTCGTCCAGGCCCTTACACCACGG
>LTAE01000729.1:0-10580 GCA_001647135.1 Pontederia paniculata
TATATATATATAAAAGCAAAATTTAAGATGGTAGTAGGTAACATTAAATAATGTGGGATTGTCATGGTTGTTGGGTACTTTACATGTAACTAGCAAATTAAGTGTGCACGGGTAAAAACAAAAGTTGGCACATTTTTAGCTACCGACAACACACAAATACACAATGTACTCAATAACTATCGACTCATGAATTCATTTTATGTTGTGGAACAATATAATTCATTTATTTCTTTTCAGATGATGATATATAGCAACCCGATCGCTTGACTAACAATAATGCATACCGTCAGAAACAGAGATCTGGCTAAACAATTTCTACAAAGCTTGATTTAATTAGGTCAGAAAAGATGAGCTGATAACGGTTGTGTTTTGCTTTTTTCTTCTTTTCTTTTTAATGGTCTTGGTGTCTTTGATAATAATTTTTTAAACTATTTTTTTTTCTAAAAAGATATCATGCTCGCTTTCTTGAAAATAATTTAAATGGAAGTAATTGACCAATTCATTTAATTTCCCATGCAAACACAGCCTTACAATGAGGACTTGGTTGACGAGGCTATCGAGGTGGGATCCGGAGGGGCTGTGGAAGGTGACCGCGGTGATCTCAAAGCATACAACGAGGACACTATCGACCCAGGTGAGACACACGCACCACACATAGAAGAAACAAAGAGAACCAGGAGAAAAACAGAGAAACTCAACTGAAGAAATTGAAGAACTCAAAATCGAGATCTTACATTTCATTGATCATCTATGGTATTTTTATAGTGTAGGAGTTTGAAAGCAAAACAAACATTAAGTTCAACATTGAGTAGGAGACCAACTAATCCTAATCTCCTAATCCTAATATAATTCAACTCCAAGTCAAGATTAAAGTTTTAACATACCCCCCTTAATCTTGACTTTACTTCAAATCTTGAGAGGAACTTGTCACCCCAGTCAACTCTTCGGCTGGAGGGGGAACTACTACGGTTCTTCGAATAGTTGGTGACCTCTTGTTGAGATTGCACACCTTAAACCCCCTCGCCCTGGAGTTCAAGCTCCTCCTTCTAGAGCCAGATCAGATCAGCCTCGATGTGTGTCTACTGTGAGCTATCACCTTGCTTCCCTCCTGACGTGCTCGCTGTCTACGCACCCCACATAGTCCTCACCATCCACTAGTCGATCATCGACAACACGGTCGATGAACTCGGCCACCAATAGGTAGGCCCTCCTAACTAGTGTCGTGCGTAACAACGTCGATCTGAACATAGCACCATGTCAGTCCTTCGACACGGGCACTACTTCTGACCCGCAGCATTGTGTCAGTCCTTCGACACGGTCACGACCTTCGTCCTGCAGCATTGTGTCAGTCCTTCGACACGGTCTCTGCCTCAGACTTGAGTGTGCTTTGTTATTGTTAGAACCTACCGACATAAATAACTTTCTATAGCCAAAGCACCTCGCTCCTAGCGCTTCTTCGTGACCTCGTCGTTTTGTAGGGATACGTTGGTGTTTTTCCTCTGCTCAAGAGAGATACCCTTCTCCCTCCCTCAATTCTTCTTCTACTCCTCTGCTATTCCAATTTGTTCCAACTCCATGGGTTGTACTTTACAAATTTCACACTTTCTAGGAAGCCTCTGCATCCCTTCCTTGGCATCTTGTTTGTTTGATATCATCATTCTTCTTTCGTCGGATGGTATCTCACGGATAACCAAGTTTGGACCCTCCATTCTATTGATTACCACTTTCTTCTCTCGACACATTACATAAGAAATTATGGTAGGGTAGCCAATCCATACCCAAAATAACATCAAAATCAACCATTGACAAAACTACAAGGTTCGCTGAAAGGCTGATGTCCTCTAGAATGATAGGTACATTTAGAATACATCTCCTTGTAGTCACATTTCCAATATGTGTCATGATTTCTAACACACAATTTATCTTTTCTAATCTAACATTCAACAAGTTAGCAAAATCACATGACATAAATGAATGTGTAGCACCTGAATCAAACAAAACATTCACATAGTGATTGGCAACTAGAATGTTACCTTGAATCACTTCCTGTGATTGGCAAGCTTCTTCGGCTTGCATAGTGAAGACACTCCCCGACACCTTTTGTAGGTTTTTGTCCACCTTGCCCTTGTCCTTGTCCTTGTTGTTATTGCACCTCTCGGTGGAATCCTAGCAACGTGTCCCATTTTGCACAATTGAGGCATGCCCTCATCTTGTAGTAGCATTCATCGGGGTGCATCTTTCCACATGATCACATTCTATTTGGTAGCCTCCCTTAGCTTCTTCCTTCTTGAATTTTTTTTCTTGCACTTTCTTTTTCCTTCCTCCTTGGATTGCTTTGGGCTTTTCCCTTTTGCTTTGTTGTAAGCCAAGTACTCCCTTTCAAGGTTTGAGGCAATTTGCATCACTTGTTGTAGGGTGGTAGGAGCTCTACGTATCACCTTCATCCTCAATTCATATAGATGAACCTATTGGCCCTAACCTGCTCATCCTTGACAAAGCTACAATACTTCTCTAATTTAGTAAATTTTGCGATGTACTCATCTAGCATCATGTTTCCTTATTGAAGGTCAAGAAACTCCGTTAGCTTGCGATATTTCATGTGTTGAGTAAAGTAGCTCTCTTCGAATGCTTCCACGAATTCATCCCATTCGATAATCAAACCTCATCGCCTTGGTAGCCCTCCACTAATGATGCGCTCCATCCATAATTTGGTGCGTCGCCAAGTTCACTTTCTCCTCATTCAGACACCTAATCATATCAAATATGCTATTGATTGAATTCAACCATGTGTCCGCTTTGTCCGGGTTCAGTTCTCCATTGAAACGTACAGAGTTCAAGTCTAGAAACTTTCTCACCATGCTTTGCCCTAAATTTCTCTCCAAGGCTTGAGTCATCCTCATCAAACTCACGATTAGCATAGCTTGTTCATCCTCAGCATCACGTGTAACACCCCTTCGATTAACCATACTTCTACAATAACAATCAATCATAATATCAATGGTTAGCAATATATATACACTAGAGATCTTACCCAAGTGTACTTACAATCTTTGACGGTTGCTCATGATGGTTGCACATGGACTCTAGACTTAGACAATCTATACTATAATACAATTAAGATAATTCAAGAGTCAACGTTAGGCTCTAATACCTAACTATCATGCTCCTAAATCTCCATCCTAATATCAATAATTAGGGCAAGGACTCGGGTGCGCCACATGTGGGACTCATACAATCCATTACAATTATATATAATGTAGCCGAAACATAATAATATATCTCAATTTATAATCTAAAAGCGGAAGCAATAAATCAATTAAACATACGACACTTAAGAAAGATAAACCCGCAGAGAAAACTTCAGTATATGAAAGACTCAATATCCAATGTCTACAAAACTCCATAGTCATCCTTAACATAGAGGTCAAGTGATACGTCAATAAGTGAAATGAGTTCGTAATACATAGAAGATGATGTAGACTCGATACATAAGAGACCATGACATAAATCTAAGATAGTGACACGACAACCTAATGCATGTGCAACATCCGCCATGAGCAAACCACCACCAAAGATCATTCTGAATCACTTCCACGGATCTAGAGTGTAGGAGAGAAGTATGTAGAATACGACGAAATCAAATAAATAATTAACAATATAACAATTAAATATGAAGTTCAATTAAATGTCAATATTCAATTATCATCTTATAAATTATCAATTTCAATTTGATATCAATATGGCATGAACATCAATAGCATTGTCATATATAAATGCTCAGTTCAATATATTCAATAAGTTCATGCCCAATCCAATCAATTCCTTCTTGAAGAAATTACTTAACTTCTTATTCAATATGTCGATTTAATTCAATCAATCAAACAATCAAATTGGTGATAAATTCGATATGCTTTGAAGGACTAGGGTAAATATCATCCAATAGGGTTAGCTAAACTCGGATGATCATATCCACCCATGTTTTTTTCCCGAAAGGCACACACCCTCACGTCTGGGTCATCAATGAATCAAATTATGAACATTTTATCTAAAATCCGATGTCGGCCAAGTCTTTCTTCGGTGCTCAATTCAATCAATCAATACATAAATAATTGTTGCATATCTTAGTCATATTTTATGGCTTCAACATGCAATTCGATTTCTAAGTTATGTTAATCAAAGTTCTAGATAATAAAACATTGTTACTTATCTTCATGAAAGGTAACTCAACTAACCAAGACATATGTGCAGAAAATTCAATAATTAAACACAAGAAATACATTATATTTCATAAGCAAATATCAACCTATGTGCATGATAGGGTTCACTATGTGCGACTACGGTTGAAGTGTAGCCAATTTGTTTGTTTTTCTTTAATTTCAAGTGTGAACAGAGTCTGACTATGGCGAGATCTTCCGCACTACGGCCCATAGGCCGTGCGCTACGGCCTGAGACGTAGCGCTACGACTTGATGGCCGTGTGCTACAATTTCAAGTCGTTGCACTATGATTGGCCATCGGCCTAGTAGCATTGTAGCAACCCATTTACACATCTAAATGGTCTTAGGATCTAAAATTTTTAGTTCTAAAAAATATATGCCTTAAGTAATGCTTAATCTCATCAATATATTCAAGATATAAAACTAACATTTAGGATTTTAGCATAATTATTGCAAGAAGTACATGTGTGCATAAATTTATACCCAAAATACTTAGGTTTTAGGGTTCATCACAATTACTCAAATAATAGAAAAACATCATAGCAATCTCAATTCATTCATTCCATATACAATAAAATAAGCAAGATGACTAATCCCTCATTTTCCTAATCTCATGCACACACACAATGCCCTTCTCCACATTCCATAGCAAGAATCATAGTATCTTGAAGGATAACATTGATTCACATGAAAAAATAATTCCAAATTCAATTGGGTGAAGTGGATCCCCTTACATACCTAGAATCCAAGTTAGGATTTCTTTCTCGTATGGGTCTTCTTCTTCTTCTTCTTCTTCTTCTTCTTCTTCTTCTTCTTCTTCTTCTTCTTCTTCTTCTTCTTCTTCTTCTTCTTCTTCTTCTTCTTCTTCTTCTTCTTCTTCTTCTTCTTCTTCTTCTCTTCCTTGCCTTAATGCCTCTTGTTCCTCCTCAATGTCATCTTGCTCTTCAATCCAAGTTGCAATAACCATTAAGACTCTAACATTTGAGGGAGAGGAAAACCAAGAGAGAGAATAGAAAGGAGAGAAATGAGAAGCAATGTCTGATTTTAGGGTATTTAGTTGGGGGTTTAGGACTAGGTTGGTGGTCTTTTAGGTGTAGTGTGGGTTTCCAAATGGGCTTTCCAGGGAATGACCCACTCAGCTCTAATTCTTTTCTATTTTTCTTTTCCCATTTCGTAATTTATATGAAAAATGCTTCCCACTTGGTCAATGAGCTCCAAGAGACGATAACATAAATTAAGACTATATGGAACCCTCGTTTGTACCCCGATTTATCCATATATAACGTCCAGATGACATAAACCACCCATACGATTAGCGAAACCAAAAGAGTCTACTATTCCAAGATGACCCTCTCTCTCCATAATTCCCTACATCTAGTAAAACTTTGTTGCTTCACGTAGCACATTAAAGGAGAACTTCATTAAACCTCTTGTGTTTCTTTTTTGTATTCAAATAAATTACAAAAAAACTTCATCAAACCTCTTTCGTTTAATATCTGTAGTAGATATCGTTCTTTAATTCTTTGAGTAGTTTTAGGTTTTTCTGTCTTATTTTTTTCTTCATCTTCTGCATGCGTTACTGGTAATAAGATCAATAAAAGTATTCAAATAATTAGCGCATGCTTAAAAAAAATTGGACAACCAATGACACTACAAGAAAATCAATATTTTATGACAGAATTTCTGACGAAAAAATAAGAAAAATCCATCAGAAACGTGGTTTCTGATGGAATTTCTGACGGAACAAAAATGTCAGAAAAAAGCTTGTTGAAAAACAAATTTTGACAGGTTTTGAGCACTAACAAAGAATAAAAAAATAATTTACAAAAAAGTTTTACTATTATTAAAATATACATGTTTCGTTCCAAATATTTAATTTACATATCATTATCCTCATCGGGATCTTCAGGAGGAGCTTTCCGTTTCATCATTAGTCTCCATATTTCATTCATTTATTTTCTTTGCGCACGTCGGACTTGTTCCATTTACACTTGAAATCGTTGTTGCATCTGTTGTTCCATTTGCTTAAGTCATTCATCAACACGTCGTTCTATTTCTTCACTTGAAGGGCCCGAGACAGATCTGCGTGCTGATCCTAAGTCAACATAAGTGACAGATGAACATAAATCATAGACACAATTTTTGTTCGTGCCGACATATTCTCTCCAAAGTTCTCTGGTTAACTTTGGCGCGCCTTCTTCTTGTGTAACTTGAGTCATATACTCCGTTTGTTTCGCCTTAAATCCTTCCTGAAATAGGAAAATAATTAAAAAATAGCTATAATAAAATATTGAGATATATTAATATATTACATATGTGTTATTTGTAAATTCTGAAACCCAATCCTTATCTTTTCTGTGATGAGTTCTCAAAAAAAAAATCTCATCTTCTGTGGGTTTTTCACCGCGCTCCAATTCCTGAAAATTTTTTTTATCAACGATTAATTTGGAATAAAAAAATTAACATAACAAATTAGAATACTTTAATATACCATTCTTTGAGCGATGGTACCTCTAGAAATATAACCATACGCATATAGTCAAGCGCCTTGTTCAGATGCACGATTAGCCTTCACTTTTTCACGTCTATTTTTTGTAGTCCTCAGTGGACCATTTGGAAAGTAAGTCGACTCATATATTCTCGCCAATCCAATTAGGCCTAATTTGTGCGGCACGTGCTTCAAATAACATTGAAGATAACCTCTTTGAACACTGAGTTTTAAATACTTTTCACATAACTTCATTATTCTCGACATCCCATCAAACATCAGCTTTCAAAAAATGATGAATTAGAATAGAAATATTAACATTTAATTAAAGAAAATTATAAAAACAAACCTGAAATTCTCTAAACCACATTTGTTTGGTGGCAAGAGATATTTCCTTCCAAGAAAGCCAAGATTGTTCATATCTCTATCGAATAACTTTAACCAAATCAATGTCAGCAGGTTTCAAAGGAACAAACCTACACATTAAATAATTAAATTGACGTATAAATAAATTATATTAATGATGCTTTAACTTACACATAATATCTATCAAGTTGCAAAATACTTTATATTGTTGGTTCGATATGCTGATATCACGAACATAATCATTATCATTTGGAACTTGTGTCGATGCATTAGCAATATCGGGTGACGATGCGCTGGATAATGACTCAGCATCATTATGCGTTGATAGGCGTCTTTCTAATATTCTTTCGCCCAAGAAAGAATTTTCTCGTCCCTGTTCAAAATCATGATCAGAATTACCCGATGATCATCGGATCTCTCTTTGCCCTTTTCTTTGTCCTTGTGAAATCGGGAAAACATCTATAAAAAATATTATAAATTTTAAATAATATATGAACAAATATGCATTTATTAAGTTCATCAAATATGCATAGTATTTTTATTTTTGTCCATAATATTTGAAAATTTGTACCTCTCAACACCACAAAATTTACATTCTCTCAAATCTATATCGTCATCATAAAACAACATGCATCCATTTTCACAACAATCGATCTTTACCGACGAAAGACCAAGTTTAGAAACTATTTTTTTTATTCTACAATAATTCAATGGAATTCGTGATCCTGTCGGTGTCACCTCCTTCAATATTTTCATAATATCATTGAAGCATGCATGTGATATATCATGATCTGATTTAAGACTCAACATCCGGACAACCAATGATAATTCAGAATGAGTTTCACACCCCGATCATAACAGCTGACTTGAAGCATTTAATAATTCGTAAAATTCTTCAGCTTTTTCATGAGGTGACTCTTCATGAAATCTAACATGTCCATATTGTGTTGATGCAGCATCGTAAACTAAGTTCTCATATCTATGGACTACATCATTATCTGTTGCAAATCGATTAACTGAATCTTCATTACTATTAAAACTAGGTTCTTCTTCTCTAAAGTCGATCCAATACTAATAATTTGGTTTAAAACTTTTTATATATAAATGAACTCTAACAGTTTCAATTGATTCAAATTTTGTACTATAACATTTTAAACATGGACATCTAATAGTTTCTATTCAACTCCATTTACAAATTCTTCGGTAAGTCCACTACGACCAAAATTTGTTCTATTATACATCCAACGACGAGTTTCCGGAGGAAACATTTTTCTGCAATAATTTTATAACTCCTAAATTTATACAATAATATTCAAACAATTTCACAATTAATATTAAAAGTAAATAAGTAAGCAAATCAATTGATATAAAATTAAATAACTAAGCAATATTCAACAATTTCAAAATTCATTAACTATTTTTAGCAATAAATAATAAAAATCAATAGCTTAAATTAACAAGTAAAATTACAAATAACAATAAATACACAAAACAATTATGAAATAAATTTAATTAACATAAATAAAACATTAAAATAATGCATTAAATTAGCAATAAAGTAATTTGTGAAACTAACAAATATTAAACAAAAAATTAACATAAAAACGTATAAACTAAAAAAAATAAAAAAAATTGGCCCTGCACAAGATCGCGTAGGAGCCCAACAGGGCCCCTGAATCTGTGCGCGACCGCGTGCAAAAATTTTCGTGAACGGGAGAAAAAGGGGAGGAGATATTAATATGGCCATTTCTAAGGAATTTTCTAATGGAAAAATCCCTCAGACAATATAAAATTATTTATTTTTTCCACGGGTTTACTAAGCAGTTATGGGAGAAAAATATGACTTCACGTGGAAAAAAGTGTTCACAAGTTCAGATTTTTTGACGGGTCTAAAGGCCCATCAGAATTTCTGACGGGCGGCCTACCCGTCATAAATTTTGATGGAAATAATGCCCCTCATAAATTCTGACGGATATGACACGTCAGAATTTTTGACTGGTGTTAAATCTCTCAGAATTTCTAACGGGTCTTACACCTATCAGAAATTATGTGGGTTTTTCGTTTTCGAAAGAAATTTTTGTCGCAATTTCTGAGGGATATTCGACAGTCAGAAATTTTCGCAGGAAATTTTGATTTTTCTTGTAGTGTGAGCATTGTAACTTGAGTGCGGGCAAGAAATCTAATGTGTGGAGATGAAATGTCCACTTCGAATTTACTTTTTTATTTTATTTATATATGTTTGAGAGGGATTTTTCTGTTTTTACAATAACATTTTTAAGAATATATTCATTATGATTTTAATTTTTTTGTTGAATAATAAACTTTTGATTCATTTTTTTTCGATTGCCACTATAATTATAGATAAGATTTTGAACGAACATTATTTGGTAGACAGAGAGTTGTGACAAGAGAATTTTATTTTCTTAATATAAAAAATTAATGCATGCTTTATTGCTTTTAGACCCAGTTAAAAAAAATGGAAATAAATTATACATGTGTATTGTGGTAATCGACCATATCAATCTTTCATTAGGTCGTTGTATTCAAATTAATAAATGGCTGTTGTGGTTAGAAATGATAGGTCACTCAGAAGCGTGGATGGGAAGGCTGTGCAGGACGACTGTCTCAACAGTGAGACCCGGGCCGAAGCCGAAAAGCACACCCCAGTCGAGGCCCTCGCCGGTGGTGGCCTTGCCGTCCTCCGCCGATTGCTTGCGCATCTCGTCCAAGATGAAGAGGACACATGCACTAGACATGTTTCCATACTCACTGAGAACATGGCGCGTGGCCCGAAGCTTATCCTTGTCGAGGCCAATTTTGGCCTCCACCTGATCCAAGATGGCCGGGCCACCAGGGTGAGCAATCCAGAAGAGTGAGTTCCAGTCGCTAATGCCCAGCGGCTGGAAGGCTCCGGTGAGACTCTTCTCGATGTTCTTGGAGATGAGCCCGGGTACGTCCTTGAGCAGGTGGAAGGTGAGACCGACCTCTCGAAGGTGACCGTCGATGGCGCCTTCAGAGTCCGGGAGTATAGTCTGGGACGCGGACACGAGCTGGAAGAGCGGGCATTCCACGGCGGTGTCGGGGTCGGCACCGACGATGATTGCGGCGGCGCCATCGCCGAAGAGGGCCTGACCGACGAGGCTGTCGAGATGGGACTCGGACGGGCCGCGGAAGGTGACAGCAGTGATCTCAGAGCAGACAACGAGGACACGGGCACCACGGTTGTTCTCAGCGAGGTCCTTGGCGAGGCGGAGGACAGTGCCGCCGGCGAAGCAGCCCTGCTGGTACATCATGAAGCGGTTGACGGAAGGGCGGAGACCGAGCATCTTGGTAAGCTGGTAGTCAGCGCCGGGCATGTCGACGCCGCTGGTGGTGCAGAAGATGAGGTGCGTAATCTTGGACTTGGGCTGTCCCCACTCCTTGATGGCCTTGGCGGCCGCTTCCTTCCCCAGCTTCGGCACCTCTACCACCACGATGTCCTGTCGTGCGTCCAGGGACGGTGCCATGTAC
>LTAE01000729.1:11313-57568 GCA_001647135.1 Pontederia paniculata
AGGTCCTTGGCGAGGCGGAGGACAGTGCCGCCGGCGAAGCAGCCCTGCTGGTACATCATGAAGCGGTTGACGGAAGGGCGGAGACCGAGCATCTTGGTAAGCTGGTAGTCAGCGCCGGGCATGTCGACGCCGCTGGTGGTGCAGAAGATGAGGTGCGTAATCTTGGACTTGGGCTGTCCCCACTCCTTGATGGCCTTGGCGGCCGCTTCCTTCCCCAGCTTCGGCACCTCTACCACCACGATGTCCTGTCGTGCGTCCAGGGACGGTGCCATGTACTCGCACATGTTGGGGTTCTCCTTCAGTATCTCCTCGTTCACATGCATGTAACGCTTCCGAATCATCGACTTATCGCCTGCACGCATGCAACCATGCAAATCTACGTTAGAATTTTTTGTCAATTAGATTATATATACTTACACATCCTCTTGAACTTTTCCTTGAGGTCAGTGAGGTGCTCGCTGTTGGTGATGCGGAAGTAGTAGTCCGGGTAGTCTGCCTGGTACAGCACGTTGGAAGGGGTGGCGGTGCCGATGGACAGCACACTGGCCGGTCCCTCCGCCCTCTGCGAGCGCCGGATCTCCTCCACCTTTGCCATTAATCACCTGTTGTGAGGATCGAAGACGAAATTAGGGAGGAGTAGGAGGAGAGAGAGTGAGTGATTGTGTGTGGGTACATTATTTGCAGTTTAATACATGCATATATATACAGAGCGAAGGAGGAAGAGCAATGTGCAGATGATGGTCAGCGAAGGATGGCTAATAGTGGGCAACTTTATCATATGCATAAGGTTTGATTGGTCCGATAAGGCTGCACACGATGGCAATTGTCATCGACCTCTTGATAATGATATTTTAAGAAATGTATAAGTGTTCTCTTATACACTAATTTGGCAGCCCCACTTGATTAGGACATTCTTATTAGTTAAGCTTCTTTTTGGGTATTGATGGACGCTTCTAAATTAATTGAGTCAATAATTTATTAGACGCCATCATTTACTTGAAATCTCCTATTTTTTAAAGATTATTATAATCTAAAAAATATATTGTGCTATGAAAGTGTATATATAACTCCCTAGGATTATTAGAGACTTCATCCGTTCCTAGTATTACTGGCAAAAGTTTTATTTAGTGACGAAAAATTATTCATCTCTAATAGTAGTTACAAATGTTTTAGATTATCCGTCTTTGATATTAGTGACGAATGATTTATCTGTCTATAATATTAGAGACAAAAAAATTATTAATCTCTAAATTAGTGATCCATTACAAGTTTATGAAGAATGATACATTAAAAATATTTTTTGTATTATTTAAATTCATCATAATTATTTATGATGAGTCATCAATCAGTTCAGGTGTTACAAATTCCATCTCTAATTATCGTTGGATTATTCTTGTCACAAATAATACATCACTAACAAGCATGTTTTTTGCAGTGTATTATCGTTAACCATTGGGAGATCTATAAGTATATATCAATTAAGGTACCAAAATATTAAAGCTCATTGATTTCTTGTTTTCTTGATCTATCACTAATGGTAGCAAATGACCAATTTTTTTTGTAATTATGTACAGAGATTCATCTTTCTCTAATAAAGATTATTTGATGGTAATGGTTAGGTTAAGGATTATTTGGTCCTAAGAGGCTGCTCCTGATGGCAACAATCGTCGAACTCGTGAGTTTCCACGTACTAGCTGACGATTGTTTCCCCAACCGCACTTAACTTCAATGCAATGTATGGAAAAATTATATGTTTGAAAACTATTCTCGTTGGCTTAATTTGATCCTTAGGATGACCCTGACGAGAAATTAGGATGACCTATGATTACGAAAAGAAATTAAGATGACCTATGGTTACTAAATTTGTAGCATATTTTTTTAGAGTAGTGCGTGTGCTACACGATAGTAGCTATATTTATCGTTTAAAAAAATAAAAATAATAAATACATGAATAAAAAGTAAGAATACTTAGGTTGTCATTGGTTTAATTTGATACTTTTTTCCGTACATTACATATGAGCAAAATTTAGGATGGCAGTAGGTAACAGTAAATAATGTGGTTGTTGGGTACTTTACGTGTAACTAGCAAATTAAGTATACACGGGTAAAAACAAAAGTTGGCACATTCTTTAGCTACCGAGAACATGCAAATTCGCATTGTACTCAATATTTAACTATTGACTCATGAATTCATTTTTTGTTGTGGAATGGTATAATTCATTTATTTCTTTTCAGATGATGATATATAGAAACCCGATCGACTAATTACAGTCAGAAGCAGAGATCTGGTTAAACAATTTATACAAAGCTTGATTTTTAATTAGGTCAGAAAAGATGAACTGGTTGCGGCTGTGTTTAGCTCTTTTTTTCTTTTCCTTTTAAATTTTAATGGTCTTGATGTCTTTGATAATATTTTTAAAATTGTTTTTCAAAAAGATATCATGCTCGCTTTGTTGAAAACAATCTAAATGGAAGTAATTGACAGTTCACTTTGCTTCCCATGCAAACACAACCTTACAAGAGAGTTGTCCGCGGCAGCCTTCATCGTCTTCAATTAACTGAACTATTTCATTTCACATTTAAACCAAAAAAAATTAAAACTATTCATTTGAATATATAGGTAATATATGTGAATAAGTAAGGTGCAAATGAAAAAAAAAGATTTGTAGTGCGTAAATGAATTCGACCACTTAAGTGGTCAGATATGGTGCGAATATTTTTTTTCGCATCTTCTTAGTGTCTCTCATAATTCTACTTGCAAAAGAATTCAAATCAAGTTAAAATTAAATTGTTATTGTGTTTTGAAATATTATACATTGTACTCAAAATTATAAAAAAAAATTGCGAAAAAAATGAAATTTATGGCGGTAACGGAGGGCAAGTCCCCCGCGGTATGGACTCTTATAAATTAGGGTTATGATTTTATGATGTACTCTTTTTTATGGATAGTGAAAACTCTTTGGTAGCGGTCTCTTTTACCCGTAGATATTTTTCTTTTGTTCACATTGATCAAGAGGGTTTTATCACGTTAAAAATTTGTATGTCAATTTTTTTTTCTGATTTAATTCGTTGTTTTGATTCTTGATCGATCTTTCGTCCTATATTCTCAACATAAATCTTGTTGTCCAAAAAATTAAGTGAAAAACCACCCTGAAAATACTAAGAAATTATGAGAGTTTGACTACAATTCTTATGAAAGATTTAAATTGTGTTTAAGTTAAATTAAAATTAGTTAATTTAGGCGTTTCAGTGTGAAAAGACTTATTAATGTCCATATGAAATAAATAAGACTTCTAGCTCTTTAGAAAAGTAAAATAGGAGAAAGATCATGGGCATATGAAAAAGGAAACAATTTTTTTTCTTGATGGATTTAATCCCTAAATGTCATAAAAAGATTTAAATATATTGATCTGTTTTGATAATGAAGATATGTAAAAAGAAGGGAGGACTTTTGAGAAGAAAGAGATGTTATTATCGAAGAGCAATATATCAAAAACAGAATTAGATTGCAAGCATATTTGAATATTTCTTGATATTGTGATGATAAAGAATTAAAGTAATTAGGTAATCGTTAAAGTTGATTATTTCAATTTAAAAAAAAATATATGTTGAACTATTTTCATTAGATTACTATTTCGAATTTGGCAATATCCGAAAGATTCTATAATTTACTCTTGATATATGTATTTTGTGATTGTCTCATATTTTTTTCACCTTCTTGTTTAAGGACTTTTCCACGTAAAAAATTGTGAATAAATAATTAATAACAAAAATTATAAAAATCATAAATAAAGATATCAAAACAAATACTATGTGGTTGATGTTAATTTATATAAGAATATATTTCTTAATTAGTATAAAAAAATAGGGTCCTATAAAATTATCCGACAAAATCGCTAATATATTTTTAAGTGAAAACAAAAGAACTAGATATACATTAGAAACCATTCACTCATTTTAGTTTCATTCCTAAAATTAACGGTCAATTGTTGTATGATATAGTTATTTCTTTACTAATTTGAACTAACATATAGAGAACAAAATTTATATTACACATAACAAATTTGATGATTGATCACTGAGCGACATCAATTGGAAGGCTGTGCAGGACGATTGCCTCGACAGTGAGACCATGACTGAAGCCAAAAAGCACACCCCATTCCCGGTCCTTGCAGGTGGTAGTCTTGCCATCCTCTGCCGACCGATTGCACATCTCGTCCAAGATGAA
Organism: Pontederia paniculata; assembly: GCA_001647135.1. NCBI lineage: Eukaryota > Viridiplantae > Streptophyta > Magnoliopsida > Commelinales > Pontederiaceae > Pontederia > Pontederia paniculata. The sequence goes on from LTAE01000729.1 coordinate 15,542, forward strand.
AAGGACACAAGCACTGGACATATTGCCGTCCTCACTGAGAACGTGGTGTGTGGTCCGAAGCTTATCCTTGCACAGGCCGACCTTGACCTTGATTTGATCCAGGATGTGAGTGTTGGAGATTAATCCTAACAGTTAGGAAGATCTATGTTTTAGAAGATAACTATTAGTTTTTTTTATTTTATTATCTAATTGTTTTATCTTTTGTTTTAGAATTAGGATGAATTGGTCTTCTGTTAAACTGAAGTCAGTTGAAATTTTGTAGGATAAATATGAATGTGGTGATCAATGAAATTCAAGAAATTTTTCATTTTCTTCTTTATGCTTTTTTGTTTCCTCTCTGTTTCGTCTGCAATATATGGTATTAGAGCATACTTGTTCATCTTTCGAAGCAGGGCCTCGCCCTCAAAGATCCGTTTGTGGGTTGTGGGGGAGGTGTTGGTGGATGACGTTGGTGGATCCCGCTACCATGACAAGAGTTACGTCAAGTGCTTCAAATGAAAAGATGGGCACTATACATCTGAGTGCAGGACAAACATGCATCGAGGAAGTAAATCTTTTGCGTGTGGAGGAAGATGAGCAGCCAACCCTGCTGATGTCGGCAAGCATTGAGACATTCAATCTCGTTCTTTTGAACGAGGATAAGGTGGAGCCGCACGCTACGAGCTAGTGTCAAAGAATGATTCACCACATACGTCTGATACTTCGATTGTAACACCCAATGTTGTAAAACCCGAACCAGACGTCGACCCGGATAGCTCATCGGGTCAGGTCAGACCGGTCGGACCGTTTGAACCGGATGGTCGAACCGGTTGACAATAAATATATTTACAATAATTAATGTGTTAAAATTAAACTACAAGATGTCATATAAGTTACAACGCATACAAATTTTTTTATCTCAATTCATAAGTTCATAATATATTAATTACTAGAATTTATGTTTCGTGTTAACAAAAAATTAAAAATGATATATATGATACATAACAATATATTCAATGATCAAAATTTGATCAATTTTATAAAGTAACATAAATTAAACTAAATACATAATGAAACCAAAGAAAGTAGTATATGATCCAAAATAATATAATTAATTACTCTATCATTTAATCAATTACACAAATTTAATGAATGAATAATATACATCCAATTTAGAGTATCAAATTTTTCAGGATTTTTGAAAAAAAAATTTGTATGCACCCGGTTCAACCAAAACCACCGGTTTGACCGGTCGAACCCGGATTTTGAACGGGTTTGACCGGTCCAAACCGGTTCAAAAGCCTCTCCGGTTCAATAGTGACCCATGAACCATTTTAGGGGTCGAATAGCGGTCCGACCGACCGGTCCGGTCCGGGTTTTACAACACTGGTAACACCCCAAATCGACCATAACCCAACACGGGTCGTGTCCAACACGGACAGAGGCCGTGTTGTGTCCAACTTATGAAATGACGTAAGAGGAAGGTCTACATGGATCGTGTTTAGTAGTACATGGGCCATGTTTACCCTGGAAAATGAGAGAATAAAATAGACCATGACCATATAGGACGCGGGTTGTGTTGCCATGTGTCAGAATCTGAATGTGGGTTGAATTAGGGTTATAGATTTAATTACATTTTAAAAAATAATTTAAAATCCTAATAACCCTTATATAAACCTTGAACATGAAAATACTCCCCTAAGCCTAATTAGTTGTTTGTTGCTGCAGTTAGGTAACTCTCCCCTCTCTCTTTTCTTCCCTCTCTAATCTTCATGCTTGGAGTTCATACCAGGAGAGATTGACGGAGATCAACAACACGCAGAGGAAGGAGAAGACGACTACTCACGGAGAAGGGACGAGGAGGATAATTTAAGCCGAATAGACGAGGAAAACAATTTAGGACGTGAGACGAATAGGAGATAACTCATAACAAAAAATGTATGTAATTAAGATCATTAAAGTGGATTAATTACTGGGTTTCCATGGATCATTGATGATGGTTGAAAATTGTTTTTAGTAGATTAATTCTCTATCATTAAGATTTTTATTGTTCCTACGATTTGGAGGTCTTTTCGTATATGATTGGCTTTCGTATGACAGTTAAAAATGCATAGCACATACCCGAACACGGGGCGAGTTCCCTATGACACGGTCCGAGTCGTTGGGTGCCGGCGTAAGTTTGCGCCAAAGATGGACCGTGTCGAACTCCGACATGGGCGGTGTCTAATGATTGAAAAATAATAAGTTTGACTCGTTGAAAATGGATCGTGTGTCCTATGGTCCATCTTCCATAGAGGATGGCCGCATCACCCTCGACACGTGTCGTTGCGTCCTAAACCCTAAACCTCAAGCAATAACGATCTGCACATCTTTTATACACGGACTGCGTTCGGGAAAAATAATGAAAAGATAAGAAAACTGGTTGTGTTGCTCTTCGACATGAACCGTATCTTCTTGAGTAAATTAACAAAGAAAAACCTTATAAATAAAATGGATTGTGTGTCTTGAATACGGTTCATGTCTTCACTACAAAATTGTATCTTGCCTTGAAATCCACTGTGTTCGATTGACGAAAACCACCTAGTCCAAGAGACAACACGGGCCATGTCCCTAGTGACGCGAGCCATGTCCAGGTATGTATAATGTTATCTTGACTGATCGTATGAACTTGATTGAGGTAGGCCTAGTGGACTCTCACGTGAACTTAGCGTGATAGGTAATAAAGAGATATAAGATATTAATGATTGTGTCCCACGTGTTTTTGTGATGTTCCTGCATGAATCAATCCACTTGATGACTGATACATCCGGGCTTCCTCGTGATGACCATGCGGGTCACATTACACAAACATAGTCGACCTAGTACACATGTAGTGGAAGGGGTGAACGATGCCAATTGCCAGGAGGGTCGTCGACCACTCCTCTCGCTGTGATCACCGGATGACCATGCAGGTCACATAAAACCAACATAGTCGGCCTGGTACAACACGTTGGAAGGGGTGGCGGTGCCAATGGCCACCAGGGTCGTTGACCCCTCTTCTCATCGTGATCATCGCATGAATCAGTTCACTCGATGATTGATAACATTTGAGCTTCCTCGTGATGACCATGCATGTCACATATGACCAACATAGTCAGCCTAGTACAAGACGTTGGAAGGGGTGGCAGTGCCAATGGCCAACAGGGTCGTCGATGCCTCCTCTTGCTGTGTTCACCGGATGTCCTCCACCAGCTGAATCGAGCATGTCAATGATCATCAACCTCATGATTTCCCACCCGCGAGTCATATTTGGTTTGCCTTTTTTGCACTTTAAGAATCATCAATAATTTAAAATGGTCATAAGTAATGATTGAGTTTGAACATACTAAATACTAAAGCTACTACACATCTTGATGTGACTGATGTTCTCACCACTTATGATACTTATAAGAAACATGTAAAGTAAAGAACTAATATTCATAAACATATTAAATCTTGAAACTATTGTGCACATCATAGTGCAACTGATGTTTTGACCATTTCTAAATTAAAGTCAAAGAATAAGACGAAAAAGTAAAGCTGCTTATTTATTGTGATGGCTTATAAGTATCTCCTTATTTTTATCTACATATATGCTTCTCCTTATTTATTATTATTTTTACATATTGAGTTTTATTGGTCATGGGAGAATTGCATTCATTGATTTTGATCTTGCAACAACATAGATAGGATGATATAATGATAGCGTGATGGTGTTCGTGATGAGTTGATTTACACATGACATATGTCCTGATTGTGGCTATAGTAATGCCTTCGACAATGACTTGTTCGTCGAGTTGACCAATCAATTGATCAAATATATCAAGTCAAAGATGTAAGTTTGTAGTGTATCCTTGAGGACATTTTGCCATGTGGCAGAGTGTGCTTTTGAGGTCGTTACAGTTTGAGATATCGATATTATTATAATATTTAGAGTATTTTTATTTTTTTATATTTTTTCTCCTTAGTCCTTTAATGAAGCAATTTAATGGTCTTCTACACATCTTTTCTATTAGAAAACATATGCTAACATTCTAATATTAAAAGTTGGTTATTCTTATGCTATTTTAATTTTCTTTCTATTTTTATACATATAGAAAATTGAAAATATTATTTTTAGTTGGTTCTTCTTATATAGAAAAGAAATATTAGCGTGCATACACAATTAGATGTATTCAATGTGATCATAGACACATAAAACATGTATGACTCATATTTTTAATTTTAGATGAAATATTTTTTTAGGTATCACAAGTCTTTATATGTTTGTAATCGCACCGAATGCATGTACGCGCCTAATACGCCTATATATATGTTTATAAATAGTTCTCCTATCATCATAAGAATGATACTTTAATTTAATTGACAAATCAATTTAATTGAAAAAAATAACCGATGAATATATCTTATAAATAAATTGTGCAATGAGGGCTCAGAAATCTTACACCTTTCTTATAATTTATATTAAACAATACTTTAAACGTTTCCAACCTAATTTGTCGAGCAAGTTTTAAAATTTTCAAATCATATGTTGTGTTGTGTCCGACCATATATATTGGTCAAGGACAGTGTAAGAGCAATGTTGTTGAGACCGGACCAGAGAGCGATCCAGTGAAGTCTTCGGTTCAGGTCGAACCGGTCGGGTTGATCGGACCGTTCGGTAGGACCGAATAATAATAAAATAATATAATTTAATAAAATATATTAAATCAAACTACTTATGACATATATTAATCAGTTATAATCATAATTATGATAATAAAATATGATCAACTTAAGTTATTTATAATTAAATTCAATTTACTATAATTTTTTATTAATTTTAAATTACTTATTGTCATAATATTTTCATAAACTCATAATTTATATTAATATTTTTAATATAATTATATTCATGATTTATATTATATTAAATAATATAATAAATATAATATAATTTCAAATCATTTATAATGAGGTTAAACATAATATGTTTTGTATTACGACAAAATAATAAAGATTGTGTATAAAATGATTTGTATAAATAATCTTGAGATAGTAAAGATATATCAACATAATGTCACGTGAGTTACATCAAGAAATAAGGACAAAGTAGTAAATATTAAATATACGAGGGTCAATGATGTAAAGTATAATATTATAAGTGATTAAAAAAATTATTCATTTTTTAAAAGTTTTGGCCGGTTCAAATAAATTTGGTCGGTTCATTCCGTTTTGGCTAGTCTTGACCGGTTCAATCCGGTCTGAATCCAACACTGGTTTAAGACTTAGTTTTAAGCCATTTTTATCACCGATCAACGATCCGATCGGCCCGACTGTCCGATTCGGTCCGGTCCTGACAACACTGCGTAAGAGCTTCAAATTGTAGGACCAAAAGTTGGTTGATCAGGACTCCCATATGCTCTGAGCTCTCTACCAAATATTGTGTGTATTAGCTAATCTTAAATAAATATATTGTATATAAATTTATCAATTCGAGCTGCAACTTTCACAAAATCCATCTTCGTTACATGGACAGTTTAAAAGTCTGATTATTTTGGATAGTATTTAAAATGTTAAACTAAAAGAAATAGATTTAAGAATAAATAACATATTCTTACATTCGAGAATAGCAACATAACAAATCAATAAAAAAATTTGTAAAGACATTAAATTTATATGTTACATAGTTATTATATTCATTTAAGTTAGTTTTCTTTTGCAGCATATTTTAATCCTTCACTATTGCACAAATTCTCTAATAAAAAATACTAACATTAATAAAAAAACTAAAAAAAGATAAATTACATGAAAATGTCACGGCTTTCGAAAATAATCGCAATCCTTAAATTTATATGTCAACTAATGTCATAATTATTTAAGTTAAACTTATTCTCATTTTCTTAAAGCAATTGGTACAGCATGTTTCATTTGTCACATTTCACATCTTATATATATTTTTATAAAAAAATATATATTTATTTAATGAAAATAAAAGTGTGAAAGCAAATTAGAGAAAATAAAAATTATAATGGTTAAATTATAAAAAAGATCCACGAAGATAAATTATTATAAAATTATAACATTAAAATCTTTAATATATAATCTTTTAAGTTAGATTGTTCTCACTTCTCTAGAAGTAATTGGCAAAACATATTGATTTTTAATATTCCACAACTTCTTTTATTTAAAAGTAATTTAAAATAAATAAAATGAAAAAAAAATATGCAAAATATGATTGAAAGTAAAAGGTTATGGTGTTACATTACCTCTTTTTGAAGAAAAAAACATGATTTATAGTTTTCTAGTGCTATATAATGCTAAATTAATAGTGAAAAAGAATAACTTTCTCATTTTTACAATTCCAGTTTTATTTTGTTTCCTATAAATTTAATATTAATATATCTTTGTGTCCTTTTCTTCTATTCAAACTTATCAACGTCCACGACTATTTCTTTTATGAATCCTGGTATACAAAAATCCTTTAGACTTTGACTAAATTTCTCTTGACTGCAAGGGAAAAAAAGAAAGAATATTAATAAATAAGATATGGTGTATTTGGACCGATAAGGTGTGCATGGCAATGTACGTCATCGAACTGGTGATTTCCCACGTTCCATGCAGCGTTAAGAAAAAAAGTTAGCAAAATTTTGTATAAATAAAATATGTGTATGAAGAAATATGAACATAGGTTGATCATTTTTCGTTATGTTAAATATGACCAAAAAAATTGGATGGCGGTAGGTAGAGGTAAATAATTGTAGGGTTACTTTACGTGTACCTAGCAACTTTGGAGCAATCTCATTTTGCCCAAATAACTATTGACTCATGGATTAATTTTATGTTTTGAATGGTACAGTTAATTTATTGCTTTCAGACGATGGCACTTAACAATCCGATTGCTCGAGTGATCGACAACAATTTCTAAACCTTAAGATTAATTCAATTTGGTTATAAAAAAAACTGATTACGACTATGTTTTAAATGGTACAATTAATTTATTGCATTCAGATGATGATAGGTGTTTGATAAAATATTTTTTAAATTCTTTTTGTCAAAGATAGATATCGAAAGAGTTGCTTGTATCAACCTAACTCCGTCTTCATCAGTCAACTGAACTAGTTCGTTTCACATTTAAACCCAAATTTGTTTAAAACTATTAAACATGAATATATATGTAATATATGCCAAATAAGTAAGTTGCAAATAAAAAAACGATTTGTAGTGCGGAAATGAAATCAACCACGTCAGTGATCAGATAAAATAAAAATTGAATTGTAGTGCGAACCCTTTTTTTTTTTACTTTTGCATTCTTCTTAATGTCTTTCCTCATTCTACTTGGAAGAGAGTTTAAATAAAATAAAAATTAAATCTTGCTGTGCAGAAAATTAAGTGGAAAATTACTCTAAAAATAAAAAAAAATTATTGAAGTTATATAATATATATATATATATATATATATATAGTTTTCCAAATTAAATCTAAGTTTTATATTGACCCTTGTTCCACAGTAATGTTAGGTTCATATGCGTTACCAATTGCTTCTATTATGAGATCATTGTTATGATCAACTTGGTTATGTGATTATCTTGATTTGTCATAATATCACATGACCAAATCTAATATGCTATATTTACATTTTTGTTTTGTTTTGTGATCTCTACAACATGGTAGATCCAAGATTTTTTTGTATGAGCATGGTTTCTATTTTTATTTATTTTGTGTCTTATCGTATTTGTATGATTTTTAGATTTACTAAATCATTTTTAAATCCTTAAAAATATTTTTAAGAAAAAAATAATAAAATAAAATAAAACAATAATAGTAAATAAAAAATTGTGCCAACGCTATGGTCTTGGACCACAGTGCCTACATGGTGCTACGATTTAAAACCATAGCGTCAGCCATGCTACAAGGTACTATGGCTCAAGCCGTAGTGTTGGTCCTTCATTTTCTAGATATAATTTTATTAATTTTTAGTTGCTTATCTTTTGTTAGAGTTAATTAAAATTTATGATGTTATATGTAGTGAACTAATGTGATTATATTTCTTTCAATTAATCTAATTAATTTAGTGAGATTATTTTTATTTGCACTCTATCGTTATTACTATCATAATTTGAATAATAGTTACCTTTAATTGACATGCACATCATTCTTGCAATAATATTTTTTTATTATGTGAAATAAGATCGTACTTATTATGCATTAGTGATTCGACTTTGTATTCAACATGAGGGATCATTAAAATCCAAATGATTATACCTACATCGAATCAGAGTCGATTTATATTACTAATGAACATTTTACTGTTTACTAATATTTTGATATCTTTAATTTATCAAATCCAAAGAAAACAAAAAAATTAAAAGTTCAAATATCGTCACGAGTCATTGATTTATTGTCATTAATTGTTCATTATTAAAAATATCAACTAAAAAGTGAGTGATATATATGTCGTTCCTCAAGAGAGGGCATGTAGTGGCATGATCAATCATCGACCATTAATAAGATTGTATTATATATGTACTTTATAAAAGTGAAAAGATTTTTCTAACATAACAAGATAACATAAAGTTGAAAAAAAACTTTCAATAATTTGAGCAATGTTTCCAAAGCCACAATATCAAAGTACTTTGAACATCCGACTACTTAATCTCTCTTGATAATGAACGACAATATTGACGTCGGACATCGATATTCAATTATTACTATATACTTTATCATATTTTTTTTAATTATATCATCATTGAATGTCATCATGATGATCTTTATCTAATGCTTTACTTATTTTAATATGAGATTAATTTTTATTATTGTTTATCGTTTATCACACATTTGAATTTCATAGGTCAAGGAAAATTTATTTTTCTTGTATTTGATTCCTACAAGTACACAAGGTGTTGATGGTGTGTAGCCACAATGCTCAAGCAACTAGTATACACATGGACTTAGGGTATTCTATGTTAGTTGTTTTATTTTTTTTTCTTTATGGACTTGACTTGTAATAACGATACCATCACATTGACTAAACTATCTAACTTATGTATTGCCTTAATTTGGACCATTGTACTTTTGCTCTTTGAAATATTTTCGTATTAATTTTAAAATCTTAGACTTCTGCATTCGAATAGTATTTAAATTCTTACTCTTCTCATTTAATCATACTTATTAGTTTTGTAGATGTATCATTTTATTTGATCAATATAGTCAATATTTTAGTCAAGTTATTGTGTAACATCTTCAAAATATTTTTTACCAATATTACTTTTGGAGGTGTTACATGTCGTGTTAAACATTATCTATAACTTTTTTAATTCTAAGGAGGTTCCTATTTTTTATTTGATTATTTCAGTATAATACATGAGAACCTTATAGAACTCCATCATAGTGCTCACTACTTTCTAACACTTGCTGAATGCCTTAATGATGATTTGGAGGTCATGGGTTTCTGGTTCTCGGTGATGTATGATAAATGATGGCAAATGACAAGAACTCACTTTTTGTTTTGTAATTGTGAACAAAGATAGAGTTTGTATTAATTGATTATTGCCTTGTACTATAACCCCACAAACACCAATAAGTTAATATCCTTTGAATACATGCAATATAAAAACTTTGATGAGTCTAAAATACTATAAATCATGTCTTTTTTTTTTTCTGAGGTAGTTGTAACCGAGCATATATGTATTTGGAACATGGTTTTTATCCTAACTCAAGGGCACAAATTTAGACGTTGGTATATACTTGGTTGGCACAGATGGTTAACGAATTTGTATCCTAAGTTGAGAGACGAGGAAGCTAGTAGTCTCGAGTTCGAGCCTCAGAATCATCACTTTGGCCAGAATATTTTTTCGCCGCCACTCATCCGAATACTGAATTAGTCAGATGTTCGTGAATACACCGGTGGATTTATCCATCATCCAAAGAAAAAAAAGAGCTGAAAAAGTGGCCATGACAAACTTATTTAAATGGATCGTTTGATTCCTTGCCTATTAAGTAGAATCGGTTAAGGAACTTAATTTTCATAACAATGTAAGAAAATAATATACTTGTATTAAACTTACTACTTCACGGAATGAATTACAAATTATTTTTTTGTTAATATGGAATTTTATTGATCGTACATGATTTATTGCTTTACACCCAAATAATAAAACAAGTCACTGAAATGAATTAAACACGTATCGTTTTCGTCTTAACATATTTGGAATTTTACATGTTTTGGGAGGTGGATTATGGCAATTAATTAATCATCAATCACTGAGAAGTAGCGATGGGGAGACTGTGCAGCACAACGGTCTCGACGGTAAGACCTGGTCCGAATCCGAAAAGCACACCCCACTCGAGGCCCTCGCCGGTGGTGGCCTTGCCGTCCTCCGCCGACCGCTTGCGCATCTCGTCCAAGATGAAGAGGACGCATGCACTGGACATGTTGCCATACTCACTGAGAACATGGCGCGTGGCACGAAGCTTGTCCTTGTCGAGGCCAATTTTGGCCTCCACCTGATCCAAGATGGCTGGGCCACCGGGATGAGCGATCCAAAAGAGTGAGTTCCAATCGCTAATGTCCAGCGGCTTGAAGGCCTCGTTGAGGCTCTTCTCGATGTTTTTGGAGATGAGTCCCGGAACGTCCTTGAGCAGGTGGAAGGTGAGGCCGACCTCTCGGAGGTGGCCGTCGATGGCGCCTTCTGAGTCCGGAAGGATAGTTTGGGACGCGGACACGAGCTGGAAGAGCGGACGCTCGATAGTAGGGTCAGGGTCGGCACCTACGATAATGGCGGCGGCGCCATCACCGAAGAGGGCCTGGCCGACGAGGCTGTCGAGATGGGACTCGGAGGGGCCGCGGAAGGTGACAGCGGTGATCTCGGAGCACACAACGAGTACACGAGCACCACGGTTGTTCTCAGCGAGGTCCTTGGCGAGGCGGAGGACGGTACCGCCGGCGAAGCAGCCCTGCTGGTACATCATGAAGCGGTTGACGGAAGGGCGGAGACCGAGCATCTTGGTAAGCTGGTAGTCGGCGCCGGGCATGTCGACGCCGCTGGTGGTGCAGAAGATGAGGTGGGTGATCTTGGACTTGGGCTGCCCCCACTCCTTGATGGCCTTGACGGCCGCCTCCTTCCCAAGCTTTGGGACCTCCACCACCACAATGTCTTGTCGTGCGTCCAACGATGGCGCCATGTAGGCGCACATGTTGGGGTTCTCCTTGAGGATCTCCTCGTTCACATGCATGTAACGCTTCCGAATCATTGACTTGTCGCCTGCATGCAACCATGCATCAAATCCACATTAGATTTTTTCGACTTATCACTTCGTATGATATCTAGAGTGAATATTAATGCTATGTATTGATAATATACTCACACATCCTCTTAAACTTCTCCTTGAGTTCGGTGAGGTGGTCGCTGTTGGTGATCCGGAAGTAGTAGTCCGGATAGTCTGCCTGGTAGAGTACGTTGGAAGGGGTGGCGGTGCCGATGGACAGCACAGTCGCCGGCCCCTCCGCCCTCTGGGATCGCCGGATCTCCTCCACCTTTGCCATTGATCTCCTGTTGCAACGAGGAAGAGGAAAGTAGCAAGGTTGAGAGAGAGCGAGAGACTATTTTAGTTAGGGTTGATGGTGCTGCAGGTAGCAATGGATACATGCATATATATATGGAGAGTGACGAGAGGATGATGGTCATAACAATGGTCAGCGAAGGATGGCCATTGGTGAGCAACCTTGATAAGGTTATATTATATGGTCTAATTGGTCCGATAAGGCTGCAGACGATGGCATCGGTCATGACCTCGTAATTGCTCACGTACTGTATAAGTGCACTTGAAGAGTTGGTGCATTTATGTAGGCGCTCTTTGACTAGTCCATGCGTTATCATTGAGTCAACAATTAGCTACCCACGTCCAACCTTAATTTTTCGATCCAAAATATTAAGGAAAAATACTTTTTTTTTCAAACATATTCATTTCATTATTTAACAAAGAATCAATCCATCTAATGGGAAATAAACTAAGTTAAGTAGATATCATTGCATTTAAAGTTAAACAAATTATTGAAATAACTATTTGACATTTTCTTGGCAGTACTTGATTTAATAGTAGGAATATTATCATTAAGACTTTCTCGTTGGCTTAATTTGATTTCTTTCCAGTATGTTAAATAGGACCAAAACTTAGAATGGCAGTAGGTAGTAGTACTAGTAAATAATCTTCTGGTTGGGTTAACAACCAATCGTTGTTGGGTACTTTATGTATCACTCGTAATTAAGTACGTACGAATAGCTATAAACAAACGTTGGCACATTTTTTAGCTAAGGACAATATGTTGTTGGAAGGTATACAAATATCGTTGCCTTCCAATAATTGAAATCATCAATGTGACATTTAATTCGCAAATGCTCCAAGTTTAAAGTTTTTTTTTCCCAAAAGCATAAAAAAACACTTGGATTTGTAAGTGGTAGAAGTCATCCATATTTAATTAGCTGAAACAAAATAGCACCTCAAAGAATTACAAAAGTTTATATATTTAAAGATTCAAATTAAAATAATAAAATGTAATTTATTTAGATTATCTAATTAAGATATGTTAAGACCATCAAAATTATTAACTCTATTTTGTTCAAAATACGTACATCTTGTTAAATATATTAAAGTTTAGCTAACTAAAACCAAAATCATGATTCTATTATTAGCACCATTCGGTCGTTCATGAGTCCTGACAATATACGATCAAGTGTGAAGCCTTGTTGCAAACCAGAATTTCAAAATTCCAAGGTTTCAAGAATTGAACTATCCAACTTTGATTGAAATGGTTTCTTTTTTCGGTGTTTAGTGGTGGGTAGGTGGGTGGGAACGGATGTTCCGTTTATGATTAACTTTTAATGGAAGTTTTTGTTTGTGTATGAGAAAGAGTTGCTCTATTTGTTTTTCCATCTATATATGGTTAATTTACTATAAAGTAGTCTTTCTAAAACGTCGTTATTAATCTTCTTATACAAAGTGTTTAATAGTATATATGGTTAATATTTTGAAGTTATTTTGCATTTTCAGTTTCCACATTTTATCTAAAACCTTATTAGAACTAATTTATCATTTTTTTTTATTTTCATCATTATTTTTTATTTTATTCAAACACAAACACGAAGGCTTGAAGGCAAGGTCTAACCACAAAGATAAATCTGCTTGTGTCGCATCCTATTGGTCTGGCCCCTTACTCTCTAATGACATATGGACCCCTTACTCGAATTTCATTGAAGATTAAAATTTTTGCATGACTTCTGCGAAGTTTCAGACTCCCAACATGCAAATACTTATTCAAATGGACTCACGAGGCAGAATTTACTTGCATATTATGTGAGGTAGCGACAGAGGATGTCAACCACCTATTTTTTGAACGTCCTGTGGCAAGAGAGGTGTAGCATAGGTCTGACAGTTCATGGGTTGATTACCAATCATTCCCGAACTTTTGGAGATCCTTCCGAATAGGTGGCCACAATCTACAAAAGCAAGTCTATATTTTAAAACTTTGACGAGGAAGTCTATTTGCAGTCCTATGATTTATTTAGCTTCAGCGAAACATGTGTATTTTGTAGGAAGAAAAATATTATATAGAAAATATTATAATAAGAGTAAAAATCCTCTTGAGTGACTCGAGATGAGAGGATATCCAAATTTTCTGGGGGCCAATTTTAGCACCATTTTGGGTGCACATCCTACAGTTGAAACTTTATTTTGGATGAAGGAAGCAGAACAAAACATCAAATGTACATTAAAAGATTAATGTTTGATTAATCATTTCTTAAGTGTAGTTATTGGTTAAAACTATCTTTCCTATAAGCAAAAGATTCGACTCACAACTCACAAGAGTTCTTTTAGGCTTAGTTTGGCAACGGAAACCAGAGCCAGAACCCAGGCTCTAGTTCCGCCCGATTCTCCAAACGATGTGACGTTTTAGAGAACCGGACACATAATCAAAGGCTGGAACCTCAAGGTCACGTGACCTGAGGTTCCAGCCTCAGGAACCGAAGGTTCTGCAACAAATGGCAACAATGTTGCCCTTTTGGCAGCATTTAATGTTGCCTCCTTTTCTAAAAAAAAATATTTTAATTTTTTTTTCTTTATTGAAAATACTACTTTTAAATAATATATTTTAATTTTATATTAACTTAATAATACAATATAGAATTATTTCATTATATTTTTTAATAGACATTTTATAAATTAATTGTATTTACATTATTCATGGTTTAAACTTATATTGTAAGAAAATATTATATCTTATATTTAATCTATAATAGAAATTATTTAGTATATATTTTTTAAAAGATAATTTAGATTTATGCTAACTTAAATAATATAGTCATTTTATGTTAATATTTTATTAATTTAAATGTGAATAATTTTATAATAATTATTTTTTTAATAATTTTAGCCAATATATTTTATAAAACTTATTTTTATGAAAATATTAATTTATGATATTAATTTTATATTATTTATTATAATTTTTAAATTCAAATTAAATTTATTACTATTAAAAATATATTCTATATTTTTTGTTCACTTTTTATTCAAACACTCTTAGAACTTATCTATAATCATTATATTTTTAGTTCATCCAAACACAATTAGAATTAATCTATCAAATCAAACTATTCATCGGAATCCGGAGAACCTCCGATTCTACTTGCCAAACTAGGTCTTAGTCGTCTCCTTATTTTCAAAAGATTTCTTATTCTGACTACAGCATCTAAAAGACAAGATGGATACATGGGCTCCCTTTTCTTCAGGACATTCTCCTAGTTGTGATGCCACTATTCAAGTAGGTCAAGGTGGTGGATAATAATTCATGAAAGGCACAAAGCATATGGCTGATCGTCTGTCTTGTCAATGTAAAGGTGAAAAGACCTTATGGGATGCATGTCATGTGTCTTTCACTTTGGAAAATTGGAAGAATCTACGAGTTCATTCTGAGTAGGTGCACCCACTTGGGAACAAATCATGGTCCTCTTAGAACCCTCGTTATACAACTGCGGAGTCACAGCTGATGCCTGGGGGCTTTGCAGTAAGATGAAATGGATCCTCAAAGGCAGTTCTTTGTTGGATGCTGAACTTTGAATGATCATATGCTATCCATCACCAACTGGTATGTCATCATCAATTCAGAAGGAAGAAATGTCTATTTGGAACAAAAAACATGAATTTCCATATTATGATGCTGGAAAGAAGAAAGCTAAGATGACTCCATGCGGTACAAAATCTGGGAAAGAGGGTAAGAACAGCATTTATTTATTTATTTAGAACAAGTACAAACAAGCATAAAGGAACACATACAAACTCTCAGGAAGAGAATGGCTGAAATGGATAGATGCCAGATAGAAGCTGGCACCGAATAGTATTACTGAGGACAGTTAGCAGTAATTGCCTCTCGAGCCATTTCACTAAGAAAATGCACTCAGTAGGGCCTTTACATGTTATCATATTTTCTAAAGCATCATTATTCGAAGATGATGTAAACACTACCTGATGCTGATCAATAAATATATAGTAGTAACACACAATGGAAGAAGTTTCTAGTTTCTGTCACATTACTCTTCTATTAATCTCAAGGTACCTTGAAGCTTTGATATGCTTGTATCTCAAGTCTGCATATCGTCTCAGTGTCACTGGTTCCCATATTTCGGACCACCATCTTGTCCTCTCTTATCATCCCATCCTCTTACCCATGGCTGGCCAGGATTTGCTCGAACCTCTGGAGCAGAGTAATTGTCAAGATTTCTTATGACCTTGGATTGAACAGAAGTAAATACCTACAAATCATACGTTAATTCTTTTATTGAGCAAGTTGTGAAAGATTTACACCATATTCAAGAAAACATAAAATGACATGAAAAGAATTAGTTCTGTCATACTGGATTGTTCTTGAGAGCATCTGGTGGTTGTTCTTGTCCAGTAAGCCATTTCCACAGATCTGGGTTTTCCTGAAATGTCAAATTCTTCCATAGAATAAATCATTACGTGACTTGTTTCCTACGGATGATAATGTGACCAGGGTCTGCATTTTGTGAAGCTACAGAAGAATCTCATTCTTATACATGATCTAAGTATTTAACAAGGACAAAAAAGATGGTGCATTGAAAAGAATGAAAAGATATATACATTTAAGTTGTTTAAGATACATACAATATAAACCTCGCAAAGTCATGCACATAAGATGTTTAAGTTCATGTGACACAAATCAAAATCAATAAAATTAAGATCTAGCAAAAATCTTAGAACTCAAATGTATATTTACCAAAGTAGAGTTGGTGGCTTTATTTCTTTCTTTTTTTCTTTCTTTTTTGAGGGGTTCGTAGCTTCATTTCTTGTTATAGAATTCAATGGCAATGACAAAAAGCAAACAAAAAGATATAGCTCTTCTTTCTTCATAGATGATAAGCACAATAATCTGCAAACACCTCAGCTTTCAGCTTTCTTAGCCAACAATGATTTGTGTTCTTATCAAATAAGATGATTCCAATATATTATCCATCAGACCTTTCTGAACAAGCATAGCAACAACAACAACAATAACAAAGTCTTATCCCACTAGGTGGGGTCGGCTACATGGATCATACGACGTCATTGCGCTCGTTGATCTATGTTCATGAGATTCGATGAGGTTTTACGTTGGCTGTCGAGGCCTAACACAACCCTCCTCCTTTATCCGGGCTTGGGACCGGCTATAAACATAGGCGGAGTTCTGAACAAGCATAGCACACACAAAAAATACCATGATGCATAACAATATGCAAACAGAGTAGAAAGGTATGAACTGAAGCTTGCATTCTTAACCATTGATATAGTCAATTTCGCAACAATGTGCAAAGTAAGCTCCTATTTTTTATCTTCTGCTTGTTATGGTACAAATGATCTTATGGTTTCAAGAATAGGAGAGATCAGATATGCAGCACAATATGGTAATGCATAATTGGACGCATTTAAGCATCACCTAGCAACAGGACTGCAAAATAAAGGGCAAAGTAACAAATTAACAAAACAAACTAATAAATCATGCACACACTCAGCGAAAATGTATTTGAATACATACACACAGACACATGCACATCACACACACTCATTTTGAGAAATTGATTCTGACTAACCAATACAAAGAACAAGATTAAACAGTTCTTTCATGCATAGATTGGTGGAACAAAAGCAAAGAACAATTAGAATGAACTTCAAAAGAAACTACCACCACAGGGAAGGGCAAGGAAGAAAAAGACCATATTCAAAGGTGTAACTTCTGTTCAAGTTTATATTTGACGAAATGTATAGAACTGTTTGTTTCATATGTTCATCGAATTTGTTAAGCACTTTCATTGTCATTTCCATAATAACATGTTAATACAAATGGATCCCATAGTGTTCGACTTCAGAAATATGAAACATGAAAGCAATGCCTAAGATGATCCATTGAAAATGACATGAAATGCAGGCTCACTAAAACGGGTATTAGAAGAGAAGCAACAAATTTCCATGTCTGCTGAAGAACTTACCAGGTCAAGAACATCCTCGAGGGCTCTGATATGCAACTCATCCATGGCCCTTACGTTCTCCTCCACCCAATTTCCCAGCACCAAATCCAATTCAAGGAATCCCCTTTGCCTGCTCCTATATATCAGTCTAAACTTGAAACAACAAAAATGGTTCCACCTTTTAGCTCTCCGACTCCAGAATTTATGATGCAGATGGAAACTAATTTCCATGCTATCGAAGAGAAAAAGAATGAGGTGGGAACCTGTTATGCAACCGGCGTTTGCTCTCCTCATCGCAGAGATCGAATTTCGAAGAATAATAGCGAGAAATGCCTCCAAGATGCGATCTTTAGAGTAAAAATAATATATAAAACACATAAAAAACAACTTCAAATCAGAGGTGATAACATCAAATCCGAGAACATGACAAATCAAATAAAAAAAGTGGTGGGAAGCACCTGAGCAAAGGCTGTGGCGATGACTGCGGTAGACTTCTACTTAGGGCATGGCGGAGGCTGCCGGTGAGAGCTTTCCTCAGGCTCGCCATTGGCTTTGGATACAGCGACGGAGATCGAGAGTTAGGAATTGGTGGCGACGGCCGGGGCAGAGGAAACGACGAGGAGTTTCTGAGAAATTTTCTTTCTTTATTCTGGTGTGAGGGAAAAGAGCTCAATGAGTGAATAAGATTTCGCAAACTATGAAAACCGAAAAACAAATCCGAACAAAAATCATATCACGAAAATCCAACCACAAGCATGCATAGCTTATGTTATAAGAAAATATTTGCAATCCAATGTGCAAAGTAAAATATGTCATGTAATGAGCTATGTCTACGTGTCATGACACCTCCTCGCGATCCACGAGCACATCATCATCATAATCATCATCATCATACACGTGAGGATCAACCCGCCCATGCAAGCCGTCGCTTGACACCGCGGGGGCCTCACTCCTCGTGAGGGACACCTCATTTACGCGAGCCGTCGCTCGACAGTGTGAAGGCCTCACACCTCCATGAGAGGGACACCTCACCCACGCGAGTCGTCGCTCGACATTAAGAGGGCTTCTTGTCGCCATGTATCATATCAATCAACACAAGGATCACCTCACCCACACAAGCCGTAGCTCGACACTATGAGGGCCTCACATCATCCTCCACGAGAGGGACACCTCACCCACGCGAATCATTGCTCGACACTTTGAGGGCCTCTTGTCACCATAATCCAACATCTTATCATCACCTCGGTCCAACACGAGTCACCATGCATGCTCTAATGGATATGCATGATGTGTCATTATATCATTATGAAAATAATTCATATTTGCATATATAGATTTTCATACAGGATTCATTAAACATCACACAAATCCGGAAATCTGTATCAATGAAGTAATATCATAACATTTGAATCCATGAAAATCACATAACGGAATCCATATCAAAACATCGGAAAACCGAATGTCACATATCATAACAATAGCTCAAAAGATCATCACGTCATGAATATAATCAATCATATGATCTAAAGAAATGACTATACAGAACCACTATGATGTGGATATATGTAAGATCGTGAAGCCCACTCACCTTGGCTCCGCTTGATCTCGCCGGGTCTCTGGCGTCCGAGCAGGTCTATAATAGGACCTAATCAAATACACGATTAAATCCTTTTAGTGTCTCCATTTACATGGTTACAAAATGAAACTATACGTATTCAACTTTGGTCATGTAACCATGATCACATAATCACATATATTTAATATATGAAATTTTTTTGGTTCATTGCATTAGACTAATTCCCTAACTCCGCATTTATTCGTTTCTTCTTAGATACACTATTTAATATCCAATATATAGAAATATGAGTATATATATCCACACACACACTATATATATATAGCTGCATTTACATATCCTTTGTCAATATTTATCCAGTCTCAGCAGCACATGCCATTACTAACTACATGTTGCATGTAATTGCAGCCACCACAATATATATATCATCTTATTCTTGCAGCCTTGCGTATATCTATATGGATAGGTTTAATGTTCTAATTCATATACCGTCACCAATTACCTTAACTAATTGTTACTATCATTAGTCCAGCAGCTCTAGTAACTCTAATTAGTACTTATTTATTATGTTATTGTCATCTCCATTCTACTTTACAGGTCAATACTTAACTCCCTTTTTGCGTATTCGAAAAATAGTTGTAGCTATATGTATCATATCATCTATCTATATCAGCATTTATCCGCATCAATATTTTCCAAAATAAATGTTTATCTAATCCCAGCAATACCCTCATGTATCAAAGGTATATCTATGCATAATTGTGTGTATACTTATATGAATTTATTTATGATATATGTCATCTTTAACTTGTGATATCCATTTGTATGCATACCTACACATTTGTACTACAGCCACTTACTACTTTACATTTGTATGCATACCTACACATTTGTACTACGCCACTTACTACTTTACAGTATGTTTCCCTATTCTAATCTTATTAATATTTTTTATTAGTATCACTTACCATTTATCATTAGCAGGGGAGGTTAATGAAAGCATCGTCGAGCAGCTTCAGAGCATCATATAGATGCTCGACGACAACAAACAATAATCAAACTTGGGCATTGACAGCCACGATGGCAGCACCGGTGAACACGAGCGGCAGCGAATGCAAGCAGCAGCAGCGTTTGCGGTGGAGAATGCGAGCAGCAATGGCGGTGAATGTGAGCGGCGGCGGCAGCAGCACAAGGGAGCAGGGGAGGTGGCACCGGCGCAAGCGAGCAGCAGCAACGAAAGGGAGCGGCTGCAGCGGCAGCGCGAATGCGAACACGAGCAGTGACAGCAGCAGCAGAGAAACGAGCAACAGGAACAACAACGGCAAAGGCGTGCAGCAGCAGTAGCAGCAGCAGCAGCAATGTATGCGAGCAGCTGCAGCAGCAAGGTCACTTGGTAAGGTGAAAAAAAAGGCGATACGGCAGCACGTCATGTCGACTGATTCTACAAGCTAGCACACGATTCTATCGCGTGCTGGCTCAAAACGATTTTTCATGCGATTCAACTCATCTTTTCCTTGGTAAGTTCGTAAAACCGTTCAATTTCACGAGTTGACTCGCAATTTTGACAACCTTGATCTAACTTTCGCATTTGGTCACCACACTTATTTAAGTACCTAATATACATTCAAGTTCCTAATTACTACTTACCGAGTACGATACAGAAGGCGATACGCGTTTGCGGATCTCGTAAGCCCTAGCTTTCAAATGATGTAAAGACGTGCTACATATCAAAAAGTTCGAGTGTCACCATACATATATTTATTTATAAATTCAGCACAAAGTCATACGTAGTCCATAAGTCTGACTCACCGACTGTGAATCCGAATGGAATCGCCAATACCTCGAGTCTGAACCCCAGAATCCTCAAATATCGAGTGCAAACCTTACATATAAAAAAGCAGTCACTTCATCATTCTTATTTAAGTAAATTCAGCCCTAAAACACTATATATCTTTAGCACATATATCTTTAGCACCAAGGCCCATATCAATTATCGTAACAGTTCAGAATCACCCTCAACTTACCCCGATGGGCTCGAAATCGGGTTAAAATCTGATGAGGTGTGAAGCGGATAGGAAATGAAATCCTGTCGATACAGTAGTAGAAATTAGATTCCACACTCTAAATTAGTAAATAAAGGCACCAAGAATCCAATTCAATGTAGTCGGATGCTCCCCGAGACGGAATGAAATCTGTCAGCTTGTCCGGAGAGTCCAACAGAAGGCGAAGACACTGTTCCATCACCCAAATGCACAAAACAGCTAATGAAACTTCGACTAACACCTAATCAATGCGATTGTCGATGACTCACCGGAAAAAAAAAACGAGGAGGAGGAGAAGAATCTGCGGTCGTCTCTGCTAGCAACGGTGGCGATCACGCGAACCGCAGAAGTGTGCCGTCCTCACAAATCGTGTCTCTTCCGGCTGCGACGAAACGCGCCTGCCGGAAACGCCTGCCGATGATCGCGCGCTTGCCGGAAACGTTGCCGTTGCCGCTGCCGTTGTGCGCGGAAGAGAAGAACAGGAGAGAGAGGTGAGGCGGCAGCAAGAAGAGGGGTTTTTATAATTTTATATTTTATTTATTTATATATTCTTTCCTGCCCGGCCAAAAGATTAAATTAACCATGTTAGTTTTAAAAATTACGAAAATATGCCACTGGGCTCTTCTTTTATTTTCGACGCGTTGGGCTCTTCTTTTATTTTGGGCGCGTTAAGAAAAAATGGTCCAATCAAGTTGGTTGGGATACCTGATTAGCCGATGTATGTTCCAAATTGAGAGACCGAGAGCTAGTAGTCTCGAGTTCGAGCTCCGGAATCGCCAATTTGGTCAGAGGAATATCTTTCCGCTCTTCAGCCTCGACTTCGGATTAGTCAGGTGCTAATAGCCCTGGATACCGGAGGTCCTGAATGGGTATAAAGAAAAAAAAAAGATAGTCCTTTTACTTTATATCATTGTCTCTATGTTATTTCCACCATTTCTTGATCTCTGCTAGTAGTATATATGATGGGTTTTATTTTCTCTATCATGTTTCCATGTGATTTTTTTTCTCTATCAGAATTTGATTACATTTCTTATGAACACCCTAAAAATACTATGAAATTATCATAATTTGATTACGTTTCTTATGAAAGGTTCAACTAGCGTTTAAGTTTAACAAAATCTAATTAATTTAGTTATTTGAGTAGGGGAAGAATTATAATATTCATATGAAATAAATAAAACTTCTCTTTTAGAATATAAGGTGGATCGTGAGGTATCTAAAAAAAGGAAAAAAAAAATCTCTAAGAAGACGCATAAGTTCTTTTTAAAGACCAAGAAATAAAAAACATAACTAAATTGATAGGATATCTAAAGATTTTTTTTATATGATCACAAAAAATCACAGTAATTATGTCGAATATTTCAAAAAATTTTTAAAAGATATTTGTCAATTTATCTCCTTGGATTACTATTTTGAATTAGGCGAAATCTAAAATATTTTTTTTATTTTTTTATAATTAATAAAATTATTTTGTGATTGTCTAGTGGTTTTTGTACCTTCTTAATTTTTTGCGTAAAATTTTACCTTCTTATTCAAGGGTCTTTCTGCCTAAAAGTATTATGAATAGATATTAACAGAAATTATATAAGTAGTATAATATTTGGTTGATGTTAATTTATATAATAAAATATCTCCTAATATTATCACAAATAAAAAAAATGGGAAAAAAATAAAAGGTCCCGTAAAAATTATTTGTGAAAATCAACAAAATAGTTTTAATTAAAAACGAAAGCACTAGATATACGTTAAAATTATTGTATTATATAGTTATTTCTTTGCTTTTGAACTAACATATATATATATATATAAAGTAAAATCTATATTACACATAACAATAAGATAAATTAATTGTAACAATGGCCAGAGGAAGGTAACGTAAAAGAGGTTAATAAGAGATTTCTTTTTCATTCGACATAGGAATAATATTACAATGTTCAATTGAAATTTTATTGTTTTCAAAATCTCATGCATATTATTGATGTTTATCGATCATTTAAGATCGTGCATAAAGATTTATACGTCTCAAGTGATTAATAATGAATTAATATTTATTAGTTATCGTTGATGTTTTAGCCCTATGAGCATCAATCGGCTAATCTTTTGTTCATGAAAGTCCCATCATTTAGTTTCAGTATATATTACTGTGTAGCATCCTCGATGTCTGCTAAAAACTAAAAATGATAAATATATTACTCTCTCAATCCAATGAAAAATATGTTATTATTTTTCATAAATTAGAAGTTGTAAAATTAATTCTCAATCTCAATTATCAGTTTATTAATTATTATTATTTTAAAGTGGAAGAATAATTGGCTGATCTGCTTAAATACTAGTTTCGGTGTGTATCGTCCTGTTACTAAAAGTTTAGGGAATCGTAATTTAATAGTTATTGTATGGTGTCAGCAAATCATAATTTTATTTTCCCTTTGAAACAATTTATATTATTATTCAGAAATCAATGATGATTTTTTAACTCACAACGTAATAATTATGTGCACTAATTATATATTAAATATTTAATTTATTACGAAGATCGATTAATTTAGTGCTCATTTCATATCGCACATTTTTTTATTTAGATATTTCAGTATCCCGTCTACTACCACTTAACTAATTTGATATTCGCACAAGAAAAAAAAATGATAAATTCTGATCAAATTAATAACTTTAAAAAATTAAATATAAAATTATTAACTTCCGTCATTTCTTAACACACAAATTCACTAATTATCTTTATCAACTAAATTTAATTATTTCACATCGCAAACTAA
The DNA here is from genome assembly GCA_001647135.1 of Pontederia paniculata. NCBI lineage: Eukaryota > Viridiplantae > Streptophyta > Magnoliopsida > Commelinales > Pontederiaceae > Pontederia > Pontederia paniculata. The sequence continues at coordinate 39,426 of LTAE01000729.1, forward strand.
TTGCAGAGGCGAGGCTCCAAGAACAGCTAATTAATTAATTGCATCGCATCGATCCTTCGTAGCATGTAGGGGAGCATAATAAAAAAAAAGTTGTATTTTTTTATACATATCCTGGTAGACAAAAGTCTATTTGACTTGGACTAATTTAATTACTAAAATTCAAACTTTTCTAACTGCATGGGCGCCATGGCGGGCATGATGTCAAGTTGCACTCTTATTGTAGTTTGGATGTGGACTACGCAATTGATGATTGATCACCGAGCAGCGCCTATAGGAAGGCTGTGCAGGACGACTGTCTCGACAGTGAGACCAGGGCCGAAGCCAAAGAGCACACCCCACTCGAGGCCCTCGCCGGTGGTGGCCTTGCCGTCCTCCGCCGACCGCCTGCGCATCTCGTCCAAGATAAAGAGGACGCAGGCGCTGGACATGTTGCCGTACTCGCTGAGAACATGGCGGGTGGCCCTGAGCTTGTCCTTGTCGAGGCCGATTTTAGCCTCCACCTGATCCAAGATGGCTGGGCCACCGGGATGGGCGATCCAAAAGAGTGAGTTCCAATCGCTGATTCCCAGCGGCTTGAATGCCTCCTTGAGGCTCTTCTCGATGTTCTTAGAGATGAGTCCAGGAACGTCCTTGAGCAGGTGGAAGGTGAGGCCGACCTCTCGAAGGTGACCGTCGATGGCACCTTCAGAGTCCGGGAGGATAGTTTGGGACGCGGACACGAGCTGGAAGAGCGGGCGCTCGACAGCAGGGTCGGGGTCGGCACCGATGATAACGGCGGCGGCGCCATCACCGAAGAGGGCCTGGCCGACGAGACTGTCGAGGTGGGATTCGGAGGGGCCGCGGAAGGTTACGGCCGTGATCTCGGAGCATACAACAAGGACACGAGCACCGCGGTTGTTTTCCGCGAGGTCCTTAGCGAGGCGGAGGACTGTGCCGCCGGCAAAGCAACCCTGCTGGTACATCATGAAGCGGTTGACAGAGGGGCGGAGACCGAGCATCTTAGTGAGCTGGTAGTCGGCGCCGGGCATGTCGACGCCGCTGGTGGTGCAAAAGATGAGGTGGGTGATCTTGGACTTGGGCTGCCCCCATTCCTTGATGGCCTTGGCGGCCGCCTCCTTCCCCAGCTTTGGCACCTCCACCACCACGATGTCCTGTCGCGCGTCCAGCGACGGCGCCATGTACGCGCACATGTTTGGGTTCTCCTTCAGTATCTCCTCGTTCAGATGCATGTACCGCTTTCTAATCATTGACTTGTCGCCTGCATGCAACCATACAAATCTACGTTAGATTTTTGTTTTCGCCACGTACTATGTTATAAGTTAGAGGTCATCTGTACTCACACATCCTCTTGAACTTCTCCTTGAGGTCGGTGAGGTGGTCGCTGTTGGTGATCCGGAAGTAGTAATCCGGGTAGTCTGTCTGGTAGAGCACGTTGGAAGGGGTGGCGGTGCCGATGGCCATCACGGTCGCCGGCCCCTCCGCCCTCTGTGATTGCCGGATGTCCTCCACCTTCGCCATCGACTACCTGAAGGGAAGCTGGATCAACTCTCCTTGTTACAGTTAGGGGGAGAGAAGGCTGAGAGAGGGTATGTGATACTGTGTGAGTTACAATTTAGACTGCTACAAGTGGCGATGGATGGAAGTGACGAGGTATCCTAAACACCCACATATATATAGTGTGTCTGTTGGAGAGAGAGAGAGAGAGAGAGAGAGAGAGAGAGAGAGAGAGAGAGAGAGAGATTTGGTCCAATGAGTCTGCTCATGGCAATGGTCCTATTGAGTCAGCTTAATTTGATCGTTCACACGTGGTCAGCATTAAGACAAAGACCATGTAATACTTATTCCGTGGTACAAAGACCTATAAGTAATATGATAAGACTTTCAACAAAACAAATTTGCATTTAAAGAATTTGAATTCAAAATCTCCTCATTTTAAAAAGCTTTTTTACCACTTTACTTTTTTTAATAAAAAGGATAATTATTTATTAATCAAAATGTCACAGTAGTCTGAGTACAAGATTTTCTGGAGGCCCGGAGGGGGACCATCCTCCCAAAAAATACTCTCTTACGATACACGGCCATGGTTTGCCAACCAATCCGCTGCTCGGTTTGCTTTCCGATAGCAGTGATTACACGAGAAAATTACAAAAATCTGATAAGGTAGTGAATTTCACTTAAAATACTCCACAATCGCCATGGAATCTTCTCTTTGTCGTTGATAAGTTGCACCAAATTTGTAGAGTCCAGCTCCATCATGATATGTTGATATCCCCTGTCGATACATTTCTTGAGGCCTAAGAGAGCGCCCCATGCTTCAGCCTCCAGCACCATATCTGCATCGTGCCTAAGAGCCCTGCATAAATGCATTGCCCTCCATGAGTTCGAATAATAAATTCTGCTCCTCCCGCCTCCTTTGCCCTCGTAAACGAGCCATCCGAGTTAATTTTAACTCTTGATGGGGGAGGGGGCTTCCACCATATCCAAATTTGGTCCTGGAGGTGTGTTGCCTCAGAAATGTGTTGTGCCTCATACTCATTATAAGCCGCCAGATTCCTTATCCATACAACAGGAATGGTTGCCATCCTAGAGTTAAACAGTGTGTCATTTCACATACGCCAAAGGCCCCATAACGTGAAAACAAAAAGAGATTGTAGTTTTCTCTTTGAAACTGGAGATAGAGAATTCCCTTCTTCTGTCCACCCTCCTACACTCCATGAATTACGATATTCAAAATTAAAACCCACTTGAGTTTCAAAATGATCCCACAGGTCCTTTGCAGTTGTACATGAGAAAAAGAGATGATTGACAGACTCTAGCTCTACACCACATAATGGACACATGGGATTGATACCAACATTTATTCTCACCAGGTAGTCCTTAGTGGGTAGCCTACCATATAAAAGTTTCCAAAGAAAGAGGTGTATTTTTGAAGGAATGAGTATCGACCACACTACCTTCCAGTTCGGCCTTCCTAAACCCTGCTGCAGGTGAGGTTGGTGATTAAGTGAATAATAGACAGAGCGTGCAGTTGCTTGCCCATGGCTATCCTTTGCCCACACCCACATGTCATCCTTGGCAGGAGCAGGTAGATAAATAAAAATAATAACCTTAGCCAATAAAGGACTAAAACACTGATTTAAAAGAGGTACATTCCATTGTTGGTTTAAAATGAGATCACTGACTTGCATATTAAAGAGAGAGGCCTCAACATTTAAGAAAGTAGGCATGAATTGAAAGGGAGTGCAGAAGACCCATGGGTCACTTACCACATTGGTAGTGTTTCCACTACCAATGTACCTTTTTATGCCATGTCTTATGGTTGTTTTTGCCTCTTGTATCATCCTCCAACACCAGGTAGTTTTCCTTCTCCATTACAGGTTTCCAGGGATGAGGAGTGCCATATTTATTTGTAACCGAGTTTACCCATGGGTCATCTTCATTATTGAGCAGTTTGAGCACTTGCTTTGCCAACAAAGTTGTTCTGATTTTTCTGAGGTTGCGAATGCCCAAACCACCCTCAGATTTTGGCATTTGTACTGTGTCCCAGCTGAGAAGATGCAGTCCTCTTCTCCCCTCCTGCTGGGACCACAAGAAGCCTCTAGATATCTTCTCCAGGGAGTCCAAGATGCCACCTGAAATGTAAGAGGCTCCAAGAGAAAAAAATTGGTATGGAATTTAATACTGAATTAATCAAGACTGTTCTACCTGCCATATTTAGAGTTTTCATCTTCCACCCTGTAATACGAGATGTTACTTTATCCATCAAATATTTCTGCTTAGCAATGGGTATGTACTTATATGATATCAGTGTTCCCAAGTATTGAAACGGAAAAGAGCCTAAGGTGATTCCCATGATATTATGGATTAAGGATTTCCTTCTCTGATTTAATTTGGGAGGCACATATATTTCAGATTTATCTAGATTCACCTCCTGATTTGTGAGGCTATAGTAAACCTGTAAGATTTGTTTAATTTTCCTGCAGTTTTTTGCTGTAGCAGCTACACATATTAGTACGTTATCTGCATAAAGTAAGTGACTCAATGAGAATGACCCAATAGAGCAGGGAATTAAAGCTCGTGTTATCACTGCTTGGTTCATGATAGTTGTGAACACCTGAGATATGATTATGAAGAGGTAGGGAGACAAAGGATCCCCCTGCCTAATACCCTTATGACTTTTGAAGGGGGGGGGGGGAGACAGACCATTTACTATACATGAGAACCTAGGGGATTTTACACATGACATGATCCAGTCTATGAAGATCCGAGGAAAATTCATAATAGTTAGTGTCTTATTTATCACATCCCATGCTACTTTATCAAAGGCTTTTGCCATATCAGCTTTTATCAACATACATTTTCTAGCACCCTTAGTCATTGAATGAGCAAGCTCCTGACAGATAAATATGTTATCATGGATAGACCTCTTGGCCACAAAAGCTGACTGTGTTGGGTCTATAATCATAGGTAGCACAAGTTTAAGTCTGCTGGCTAGAATTTTAGGTACTACCCTGTACATAATATTACATAAGGATATGGGCCATAATCTTTCACTAAAGTAGGGTTTCTAGATTTAGGGATGAAAATGAGTGAGGCATGAGACCATTCTCTAGGCATAATGCCTGTAGAGAAAAAGTTTTGGATTTCAGCAGTAAAAGATAGCCCTACAATCTCCCAATATTTCTTGTAGAATTCAAGTGTAAAACCATCAGGCCCTGGAGCCTTTCCTGGTGATAAAGTCCAGAAGGTTGCTTTGATCTCCTCAGATGTTACTGGAGTTACTAGGGAATCCTTCAATGTATGGGGGATGGAGGGTAAAGGAGGCCAGCAACTAATATCAGTTGGGGGTTGGGTTGGACATCTCCATAGGTCAGTATAATGGTTCCTAAACTCTTGTAGGATACCATGTTCAGAGTTGATAATCACACTTGTGGGATCGATAATGGAGTTAATTGTATTTCTTTTGTCTAATCATTGTGCTTAAGTTAAAAATTTTTGTGTTTTTATCCCCACCCAAGTATTGAAACGGAAAAGAGCCTAAGGTGATTCCCATGATATTATGGATTAAGGATTTCCTTCTCTGATTTAATTTGGGAGGCACATATATTTCAGATTTATCTAGATTCACCTCCTGATTTGTGAGGCTATAGTAAACCTGTAAGATTTGTTTAATTTTCCTGCAGTTTTTTGCTGTAGCAGCTACACATATTAGTACGTTATCTGCATAAAGTAAGTGACTCAATGAGAATGACCCAATAGAGCAGGGAATTAAAGCTCGTGTTATCACTGCTTGGTTCATGATAGTTGTGAACACCTGAGATATGATTATGAAGAGGTAGGGAGACAAAGGATCCCCCTGCCTAATACCCTTATGACTTTTGAAGGGGGGGGGGGGAGACAGACCATTTACTATACATGAGAACCTAGGGGATTTTACACATGACATGATCCAGTCTATGAAGATCCGAGGAAAATTCATAATAGTTAGTGTCTTATTTATCACATCCCATGCTACTTTATCAAAGGCTTTTGCCATATCAGCTTTTATCAACATACATTTTCTAGCACCCTTAGTCATTGAATGAGCAAGCTCCTGACAGATAAATATGTTATCATGGATAGACCTCTTGGCCACAAAAGCTGACTGTGTTGGGTCTATAATCATAGGTAGCACAGGTTTAAGTCTGCTGGCTAGAATTTTAGCTACTACCCTGTACATAATATTACATAAGGATATGGGCCATAATCTTTCACTAAAGTAGGGTTTCTAGATTTAGGGATGAAAATGAGTGAGGCATGAGACCATTCTCTAGGCATAATGCCTGTAGAGAAAAAGTTTTGGATTTCAGCAGTAAAAGATAGCCCTACAATCTCCCAATATTTCTTGTAGAATTCAAGTGTAAAACCATCAGGCCCTGGAGCCTTTCCTGGTGATAAAGTCCAGAAGGTTGCTTTGATCTCCTCAGATGTTACTGGAGTTACTAGGGAATCCTTCAATGTATGGGGGATGGAGGGTAAAGGAGGCCAGCAACTAATATCAGTTGGGGGTTGGGTTGGACATCTCCATAGGTCAGTATAATGGTTCCTAAACTCTTGTAGGATACCATGTTCAGAGTTGATAATCACACTTGTGGGATCGATAATGGAGTTAATTGTATTTCTTTTGTCTAATCATTGTGCTTAAGTTAAAAATTTTTGTGTTTTTATCCCCTTGTGTGAGCCATTTCACCCTAGATTTGGGCCACCATTTTAAGCTGATTTGTCTAAGCAATGTTGCATGTTGATGATATAAAGATCTTAGTTTACCTAACTCATTTCCATCTAAGCCCCTAATTTCATCCTTAACTTCTAATTCAACTATATCTTTTTTGACTTGGGTAGTTCTCTCCTCAAGAGGCCCTAATTTGTGTTTATTCCAATAAAGTATGTTTTACAGATTCCAGGGACTATTTTAGGGTGTCATATGGCCTTATCCTCTCCCATGCTTTCTTTACTATGACGCGGGCTTCCTGATATTCAAACAAGAAAGCCTCATACTTAAAGGATTTTGGTTTTCTGAAATTTGTATTTGCATTAAGGAACAAAGGTGATTTGTCCATAGATTTTAATGTAAGTTCAGGAAAACTTTAAAACCAATTTGGACTTAAAAACACTCTATCCAATTTACACCATATTCTGGCTAGTCCTTGTCTATTATTACACCAGGTATACTGACATCCAGAAGGTTGTATGTCAATCAGGCCCTGACTCAAGATAAGATTTCTGAGAAAATATATGGATTTAGAGAGTTTAAAAGGTTTATCCCCCCTTTTTGTCCTCTGGATACATGACAGAATTGAAGTCCCCCACGACAGCCCATGGAAGCTCATTTATTTGTAGCCGAGAGAGTTCCCGCCATAGTTTTGTTCGCTCATTTGGTAGGTTACTAGCATAAACACAGGTAAACAGAAAAGATAAGTTATCCAAAGACACAATAGCATGTAATAATTGAGAGGATAAGAGGATAGGTGTCACCTGGTACACCTGACACTTCCATGCTAAAATGATCCCTCCCGAGTACTCGTTTCCTTCACCACAATGTCCCTCCCATGCCTAGCCAAGCCTACATATGACCTTTTGTGAGTTCTCCTTTGTAGAATGCGTTTCGACAAGTACCATGATATCCGGTTGTTGGTGCTTTGCAATGTCCACGAGGCGGTCCCAGACTTTTCCCCTATATGCCCCGCGGCAGTTCCACGTCAGCAGCTTCATGTGTTTAGGTCTAGTATGTCTTAGCTCCTACGCATCGAGCTCCTACTCTGTGGTTCTACAACTTTTCCCTGCGGCAAGACACTTAGAGAAATGTTAGTATAAATGTTATTTCCTTTTTTTCTTTACCTTTGGTCTGGCGTTGGATCTTTGCTTTGCTCTTCAACGCCGGAGTTGTAGGAAGAGGTTTATGAGCTCTACTCGACTTCTTGCTCTCTGTGCGAGTTGGAGGCTCCAAGTCTGAATCCGCCAGTTCAGCCTCAGAATCTTCCTGCGAGGATGGTTGTTCTGGTTCAGGGACTAAGACTCCAGCCTTCATCTTCTCAACGATAATGTCGTGCATGCTAAGCCCCCATCTCTGGTTGTTTGGGGTGGACGATGGAGATTTATTTCGAATCAGCCCCAGGTTTGATGGTGGCGATAACATCAATCTGGACTGAAGCTGTGGAGCTGTAACTGAAGGAGACAGCGATCTCCGGTTAGGGTTTTTGGGAGTGGCCGTCAGGAAGGTGGAGGGGGTTCGAGAGGGTATTTGACAAGGCGCCAACACGGGATCAGTATAATGCGGTCCATGTGTCCTCTGATCCGAGCAAGGGATGTTCATCCCGCATTTTGAGCCCTCCGATTTTTGAGAGATATCCTCTCCTGTCCCTGTCTTGAGAACTGAGACCGTATAGTGCGATCCAGGTGTCTCTTGATCCTTATTAGACTGAGCAACCCCACGTGTTGGACCCTCCGATACACCTTGCCCCTGAGCCAGTTCCTCCCTCCTTGTAGTGGGCTGCAAAAGTGTGACAGGTGTCAGTAGATCAACCGACTGATTTTTAGATATACTTACTTGACCGTTGGATGAGTAGAGTGTTTGAACAATTTGACCATCCTGCCCTTGAGGGATATCCGACGGTAGTGGGGCCTCTAGGGCGACATCGCATAACGCATCAAAAGTATTGCCTGTTTGAACCGGTTCAGGTGTTTGAACCGGTTCGTGGTTGCTTGTCGGTTGTGGGCTACGGGTGGTTTGCCGGCATGTCGGATCTCGCCGGCCGTCTGGATGGCGGCTCCATTGGCGCCCTGCTACGCTCTGGGAAGGCAATCACCCTTGCATGGGAAACACCTGCATCCATGGACCGTCCAGTAGGACCTTTGATGAGGAGGCCGCAACTTCCTTCTCTGGAGCCGGTGTCTGATCTGCTGGTCGTTGCGGGCAGTTCTCTAACCGATGTCCGATCCGGCCACATCTAAAATAGAATGAAGGTAAGTTTTCATAAAGGGCACATTGAAAATAACGACTTCCATCTGGCTACCTGATCCACACCCCTTGTTTGATGGGTACAGAGAGATCGACATCCACACAAACTCTAGCTCCTCCCTTGCACGCCAACAGAGAAGACTGTTCGTCTATTCTTAAGGGAAGGCCAAAATGAGATGCGATTTTCAGCACTGCTTCCTACCCTCCAAGTTCAAAAGAGAGCCCTGGTAACTGGATCCAAACCAGCGACGACGTGAGATGACCCTCTACCGGACGGAAAAAAGGCTTTGCTTGTGAGAGATGTAATAGTTGGCCTCAGACGTTCCAAGGGCTACTCGTTAGAACCTGCATTCTTTCCATAGCGTTAGAGAAAATAAACAGAACGAAGGAGTTTCCCAGATCTACCACTTTTAGAGTCTTCTTGAGGTGCCATAACGAAGGTAGTTCAGATCTTAGCAGCTCAATCGTATCGGCTTCTCCGAAGATCCGTCCTATAAGACCATGAGTGAGCTCCTGGGATCTGGCTTTGACAACCTCCAGAGAGATAATGATCTCATCCTGAATCGCTTCTTGGATGCTTCTCCACTGCCTCGGCGACATTTGTGGACGAGATTGTTGTACCCTTCCTTTGACTATATCTGTCCATGCCTGTCTTGGAGCCGCAGGGGTTGGCGTATGGTGAAGAGGAGTTCCTAGACTGATATTTGAAGAGGAAGGAGCACGGGTCCTTCCAACTATGGGGTAGTGAGAGGGATGAGAGGAAGGAGGATGGTGTCGAGGAGGGCGATCTGGATCTGGATGGCTGGGGGAAAGGTGTCGAGGAGGGCGATATGGATCTGGGTGGCTGGGAGCGTTGGTATTGAGATTAGATGGTGGTTGAGAAGAAGAAGGGGGAGGAAGAGGGTCTGGGGGGTCAGGGGGAAGGGCTGCATTGTGTTCCCTTCAGACTTGCATTCCAGCATCAGCATGCATGATATCTTGCTCCGAGTTACTTGTTGTACTGCTTGCTCTTTGTTGCTTTTCCATCATCTTTCTGATTGTATGAGATGGACTTTTTTACCACTTTACTTGATTGCGTATGCTCACTTAAACTTCAAAAGAAAAATTATATCGAATTCATGTTAAACAAATACATAAATGTACTTCATTGGTTAAATGTCTTTTTTTATTTGGATGTATCGAGAATTAATTAATGGAGAGATAGGAAAAATGAGAGAGGAGAGTGTGATAAATTATTATTACATTTATGTGTGAATAAAATTTCACGACGATAGATATCGATGATATAATACAATGTCTTGAATAAAAATAATAATTTGATCACATCATGCTAATAAAAATGTAATAATTCGATAACATAATTCAGATTTCTGTGATGAATTATTATTCATGATATAATAATAATTCGATCACATACACATTCTTTTAATAGAATGTCTAACTAATCACTTGAATTCATTGTTTGTTATTATTGCTTGGGTTTAAAAAATGTAATGAAAGAGAAATATAACCAAGACAATGAAAATGTTGAACACAATTTTGTAAGGAAATGAAGGTGAATTGTTTTTTTTTATGTCATAACACATATAACATTTTTAGTAGATTATTAAACATATTATTTTTTAGGGTTATTTTCGCTAACACCACATGTACTATAACTTTTTTTTCACGAATAACCTCAAACTATAATTTTACCAATTTTAGTCCCTAAACTATTATCGCTTTGACATTTTAGTCCTAACATTTAATTTTGTTATTTTTTTCTATTAAAGTTCAATTTTCATACTTGTTAAATGACATATGTACCCTTTTATAAAATTTTAAAATATTTTTTATATTTTATTACTTATTTTGTTAATCTAATAAACAATTAGCAAAAGGGTACAAATGTTCTAAATTATTAAATAATAAAAGATATAAAATATTTTAAACTTTTACATAAGGGTACAAGTTCCATTTAACATATCTTAAAAGTTAACTTTAATAGAAAATTGACATATGATTAAAATGTCAAAGCAGAAATAGTTTAGGGACTAAAATCGGTAAAATCATAGTTTGAGGTTATTCGTGAAAAAAAATTATAGTACATGGGGTGTAAGCGGAAATAACTCTATCTTTTATAATACATAGGTAAACATATAAGAGATTAGTTATTTTTCTATAAATTATATTTACTAAATTATAATACAACTGCATAACTTTTTTGGCTAACAAATAAATTATTGATTGTTGCATAATATAATTATATGATATAACTAATTAGATTTTTCTTGTGATATTTCAAAAAAATAATCAAAGAGAAATATAACCAACACAATGAAAATTTTGAATACAAATTTGTAAGAAAATGAAGAAGAAATGTTATCATATCTCAACTCATATAATATATTATAAGGATGGCATCTGAGCGGATTGGGATGAGGAGAATCTCAACTTGACCCCACACGTCGCCTCTCGTCCCAAGTAGGGGTTTTCGTCGGTTTGGATTGATCCGATAAAATAGACGATTCAAACCAAATCAATCTTAATTTGGTCGGATATTGATCGGGAAGGATCCGAACCGACTCTCGATCATTAATAGATCGGATATGAGTTTTAATTTTTCAAATCCGATCCAACCTAATGTCACAAAAATTTAAATTATTTATTAAATTTAAATCAATTTATTCTTGATAAGAATTTTTTATTACTTTAAAATTAAAATATATTAAAATGTATATTTATATCATTGACAAATATTATAAACCTTTGAAAAAACATGTTTATTTCTTTTCTAAAATATTATTCACATTAAAATATTATAAAAAATAATTTATAAAAATATGAAAAAAATTAATCGGATAAAATGATGATACAATTCGATCCAATCTGATCCAATAGGAATTATGTTAGATTGAATTTGATGGTTAATTTATTATCAACCTGATCCAATTCAATCGGATTAAAATTAGTTGGGTTAGTTCGAATTTGGGATCGGGTCGAGTCAAACCCGGNGTGCCAAATGTGTTAATTATATTTTTTTTCCCAAAATAGTTCGAGTTGTAGGAGGGTGGTTAATGCTTCACTAGGTTTTTTTTTTTGGAATATTTCCTCTCTAACATTTGGAATGTGATATGTTGCATATGTTTAGGATCAATTTTTCTATTTGGTTAATTATAAAGTTTTCTTTTTCTTTTTTGTCATAATTAATTATGTTCTCTTAAATTATGTGAGAAATGTTTTTTAATTAGTGAACAAATCTTGAAGAGACAATAAATTAAGGTATTAATCACCCATACAGTTAACAAAACCAATGGAGAGACCCTCCCTACAAGAGCCTCTGGGTCATAGGATTATTTTGAATCTTTCACAATTCTCCACATATTGTAAAATTTTGTTACTTCTTGAGCATGTACCACATTAAAGATGAATCTCATCAAACCCGGTGTGATTCTCTGCATGTGATATTCTTTTTTTTCCTAATATCCATAATAGAAAGAATCCTTTTAATTCTTTGAGTAGTTTTAGTTTTTTTTCTTCGTCTTATTTGTTTTTGTTTCATCTTGTGCAGGTACTGTTGGTAATAGTATCAGCGAAAGTATTCTTATTATTAGTTCTTATAAAAAAAATGGGTGGCCAAGGATATTGTACCTTGTATACAAACAAGAAATCTAATATGGGTGGAGATAATATATTCTTTGGGCAAGGTAATTAATTATCTACGTACATCACTTTGACATAGCTTTTTTATTTAAGTTATTTATATTTTATATGCGTTTTCTGTTTTTGCAATAACATTATAAAGACATGTTTCATCGTTATATTATTCTTTTGTCCAATAACAAATTTATGGTTGATCATGCATAGTAAATAATCATTAAAAACTTATAATATTATATTACATTGATAAGAAACTAATATTTAAATGATAACTTTCAAATTATTAAAATCTAAAATTTTGAGAATAACAAATTATATTTTAGTAATTCATCTGATTAATTATATTAAATTTACTCATATTAAACTTTTTTATTTAACTTTGACTTTAGGATTATATCAAGTGGCTAATATATGCTCAACATCCCTACGTACTAAATATCAAGTGCTTAGTAGGTGCATTAAACCTTAGTTATATATAGATTATCCATAACTTTTTTTTATATTTTTAATATTCTAAGTTAACGAAACATAAAATAAAAATTAATTCTAAACAGAAAATATATATGGGTTTCGGTAGTTTACGTCTTATTCGTGTAGCTAAAAGCTATAGTTCTCACATATTTTAGCTACATCTACATTCAAAATAACGTACAGTACGCACAAAAAAAGTAACTAATGCAGAACAAATCTGAAATAACTTATCCACTAACTATTTACTCAGAATTAATTGTATGGTACTGTAGAATGGTACAATTGATTCATATTTCAAGAGATAGCAACCCCACATATAGCTCTAGTGACAAAATTAATGCCAACTATCCTAAATAGAGACCTATATAAATAATTTGTACAAAACTTTTGGTCAGAAGAGATGAGCTGATTACGGCTGCATGTGTTTGGATTGCTATATGAGATTGCTAGGCGCACATTTGATCATCATCTTAAAATGTTTCAATTCAGTCAATAATTAACGCGAAGTTTAACTTTGCATAACAAGAGATACATGTGGCTTTGGCATATAATTCAGGCTGTTGTTTTTTTTACTCCAAATCATTTGTTTGCATTATATTTTAATCATGGGAATAACCGATTAGGAAGGAAGAGAGCAACGATGCACATGCAGGAGTGAAGGAAAGTAGCAAGGTTGAGAGAGAGAGAGAGAGAGAGTAGATCGAGTAATGTATAAGTAGATGGATGAGAGTGACGGTTGGGCACAATGGCAACTTGATCAGGTTATATTAGTATAAGGTTTAATTGGTCCGATACGGATGCACACAATGGCAANAGAGTAGATCGAGTAATGTATATGTAGATGGATGAGAGTGACGGTTGGGCACAATGGCAACTTGATCAGGTTATATTAGTATAAGGTTTAATTGGTCCGATACGGATGCACACAATGGCAATGATGGGTCGTACTCTATTGACCATACATAACTACATTTGGAATGGAGGTTAGCACGTCGTATTCTATTCACTTGGTTGTCTACGGGTTAAGTAATTCTTCATTTCAATAAAATGTAATTATTAATATATTTAAACTATCTTGATTACAAACTATTAATATTTTATATTAAAACCAAATATTAATAATAACTTAGTCCTAAATAAATACTAGAAATATTATAGTACATTTATATAGTAGATATTTATCTAATATCAAAGTGAACAGTGACATACACATAACATCAAGGCTTATACTAAACCTGTGGCATACACACTATATATTTAGCAGGATAAGGCAGCACTTGACGTTTCTTTTGGTAGCTTGTGCTAAATGTGTGGTGTACACGCACAATATATGTATAATATATATAGTTGTCGGGTTTGATATTTTCTTTCTGTATGATGATTTGGCCTTTTCTTTTTCAAGTCCAAGTATAAGCATACTTGTTATCCCAAAATATATATGAAAAACACTGTATTTCAAAACACTCGCTTTACCCAATTACTACTTACTATGATTTAATATAATTTTAAAAATCCCCAAAGAATTTTTTTAAAAAAATCACAAAGAAAAATAATAACCAATAAAAAAATGCACCAATGCTAGGGTCTTGAACCATAGCGCCAGCTATGGTAAAGGCACTATGGCCCAAGTCCGTATACCACATTGAGGTGCTACAACTTTGAATCGTAGTGTCAATACAAGGCGCTAGGGCTCAACCGTAGCACCATTCATTTCTTACAAAAATAAATATAAATTTATTATTTTTTAGTTGTTTATGTTTAGTTATCATTAATTAAAATTTGTGATGTTATATGTAATGAATTAATTTGATGATATTTATTTTAATTAATCTAATTAATTTAATGGTATTATTTTTATTTACCCAAAAGGGCGAGTTTTTGGCTCCCGAACGAATTCAAGAAAGTTTCAAAAAAAAAATTCTCGCGAAAATTATCAAAACATGCTCGATGATGCACAGGCCTAAGAGTGACACTAACAACAGAGAAGGAAACATCCAAAAAGTCGCCGAAAGTGACAATTTTTGAAATTAAGGGAAACGAGCAATTTCCCAGTCTGACCCATGAAAATCCTGGGATTTTTCATGGAGGCGGCGGGCGATGACCAAAAAAATATTTTTTTGGAATTGTTTTCAAGAAAACCATCAAAACATGCACATGACACATTGGGCGAAGATCAGCACGTTTTTTACGCCCGAAAGGGCGTGTTTTTGGCCCCGGACGGATTTAAGAAAGTTTCGAAAAAAAATTCGCGAAAACCATCAAAACAAGCTTGAGGACGCTTGGGCCTAAGAGTGACACCAACGATGGAGAAGGAAACGATCAAAAAGTTGCCGAAAGTGACAATTTTCCAAAATCAAGGGAAACATGGCAATTTCCTCGGACTGGTGTCATGGTTCATTTCTATGACCCGCTCAAACATCAACGCTTCGCAGCCCTGCAGCGTCACACTGCGCCCAGGTCCTCGCTCCGCACCGCGCCCCGGCCGTGCGTCGCTGTTCTCATGGGCCACGCCCACTTTTGTCAAGGGACATCAAATGAATGCTCCCAAATTATCCTTTTTGCTTTCTTAGGATTTCCATATATTTTAGCCCCGTTTCGTGGAATTTCATCAATGTTTTCATAGGGCGCCAACTAGTGACCTAGGACAAGCATGTATAGGTAATTTTGCACCCCTGGCTGGTCCTCCATGCTACTCTTTCACCACTCTCCCCCTGGGCCTGCTGTATATCGGGGAGACGCATGCTATATCCAACCTCGAATGTAACATTTTGCCTTGTTTAATGAAAAGCTCTCATTTTCCAAGCAAACATCAATGTTTGTTGGTGTGCATACCACAATAGCGGACCAATACTCCGCATTGTGACCAAACATTCCCAAGACACCCTCCGCGTAAGTGGGGCCTCTGTTTTGGAGCCAAAACCCTCGGTCCCCCTCGGTGCGCCTATGTCCCTTCGGAACGTTGCCGCTCCAATGCTCCTCTTGACTTCGCCTAAGCGTTGTTTCACAAGCTCAAGTGCTCGCTTAGACGTCAATGCTCAAGCTCCGTGTCCTACTGGAGAAGCATCGCTCAAGTGTCGACCAAGCGTCACTCAAGTGTTGCCGCACAATCGCTGCCAAACGCCTGTCTTGACGGCTCGCGCAAGACATCAAGCACAACACCACTCAACGACCTCATCGTGTCCCAAGACTTTCACTGCTCACAAACTCAAAGGTTTTTCAGGCTTGTCTAGACGCCCCGCTCGCCTAGACGCTGCATGTGGTTATGTCATCACAAACGCCCTGTGACACTGGCTCGTGGAAATCCCATTAGATTTTTCAAATTTTTGTTACAAGAACCATTAAAACATGCATAGGGACATACGGAGCAAAGATTGACGGCGTCGAGCACATTTTTGACACTTGAAAGGGCAAGTTTTTGGCCCCTGAACGGATTCAAGAATGTTTCAAAAGAAAATTTTCTGCGAAAATCATCAAAACATGCTCGAGGATGCAGGGGTCCAAGAGTGACACCAACGACGGAGAAGAAAATGACCAAAGAGTTGCCAAAAGTGACATTTTCCAAAATCAAGGTAAACATGGCAATTTCCCCATGGTGGCTCGTGGAAAATCATGGGATTTCCAGGGGTGCACCCATGGCGGTAGTGGGCAGGGACCAAAAAACTACTTTTTTCAAATTTTTAGAAAACAATTAAAATATGCACGGGGAGACATAGGGCGATGATCGGCAGCATTGGGCATATTTTCATAGCCCGACAGGGCGAGTTATCGTCCCCTGAACGAATTCAAGAAAGTTTCAAAAAAAAAATTCGCGAAAACTATCAAAACATGCTCGAGGATGCACGAGCCTAAGAGTGACACCAATGATAAATCAGAAAACAATCAAAAAGTCACCGAAAGTGACAACTTCTGAAATCAAGGAAACATGGCAATTTCAAGCTGGCTTATGGAAATCATGGGATTTCCACGGGCGGTGGCGGGCGACAACCAAAAAACAATTTTTTAATGAAAATCATCAAAACACGCACGGGGACACATGGGCCAAAGATCGACAGCGTCGGACGCATTTTCGATGCCCGAAAGGGGGATTTTCAGTTCTGAACGAATTCAAGAAAGTTTCAAATTTTAGCCCCCTTTCCAGGGATTTCGTCAATTTTTCATGGGACGCCAATTAGTGGCCTAGGAATAAGCATGCATAAGTAGTTTTGCATCCCTTGGCTGGTCCTCATCACCACTCTTTGCCACTCTACCCCTTGGGCCCATTGTATATTGTACGGAAGCATGCTACCCCTACACCTCATTGTAGCCTTTTGCTTTGTTTAATGAAAAATAGTCATTGCCCAAGGAATTGTAGACGTTTCTAGTGTGTATGCCTCAATAGCGGGACTGACGCCTCACATTGTGACCAAACGCTCCAAGATGCCCTCCGTGTAGACCGGGCCTTAGTTTTGGAGAAAGCCAAGCATTTGCCTTCGTTACAAGTGCGCGTCTTGTCGCCCCATGCAAGACGTCCCGCGCAGCACCGCCCTGTCGGAGACTCGTGGATTATCGAATTGCTGCCGCTCAAGTGCCCATCTCGATGCCCCATGCAAGACGTCCGTAGGACACCCCGCCCCATCGATGCCCCGCGATCCATTGCAATGTTGACGCTCGAGCACCCACCAAGTTCCCACTCAAGTGTCGTCGCACAAGCTCCGTGTCCCATCGGAGAAGCGCCTGCTCGAGTACCTGTCAAGCGTTGCCACATAAGCTCCAGGACCCATCGAGAAGAGCATGCTCAAGCACTGCCAAGTGTCCATCTTGATGCTCCGCACAAGATCCTCCGCACGACTCTGCTCCACGACCTAGTCGTTCCCCAAGACTTATGTGGCTCATACACAAAACCCACTAATCCAAGCTTGTCTAGACACTCCGCTCGCCTAGACGTCACACGTGGCCGTGTCTGCACAAATGCCCCGTGACACGCATGGGCGGCGCCCAAAATATATTTTTTTTTCAAGAAAACCATCAAAAATACCCGGAGATACACGGGGCGAAGACTGGTGGCGTCAGATGCATTTTCAACGTCCAAAAGGGCGAGTTTTCGGCCCCCAACAGATTCAACAAAGTTTTAGAAACAAATTTTCCACGAAAACCATCAAAGTATGCTCGGGGACGCATGGACCTAAGAGTGACACTGACGATGGAGAAGAAACGACCAAAAAGTCGCTGAAAAATGACAATTTCCAAAATCAAGGGAAACATGGCAATTTCCCAGGGCTGGCCTGTGGAAATCATGGGATTTCCATGGGCGCGCCCATGGCAGTGGTGGGCGGTGACAAAAAAAAACATTTATTTTTGAATTTTTTAAGAAAACTATAAAAACATGTATGGTGACATACGGGGCGAAGATCGGCGACGTCGGGCATGTATTCACCATCAAATATTGTCGACAGAGTGATGGCTAGCATAAGGGTTGGAACAAAAATTCGTAATTTTTCTTTGGGGAAACGACAAAGATGTCCAAAATCGACAGCAAACGCCCGGGTTAGCGGCAGCA
>LTAE01000729.1:58420-69698 GCA_001647135.1 Pontederia paniculata
AAAGGGCGAGTTTTCGGCCCCCAACAGATTCAACAAAGTTTTAGAAACAAATTTTCCACGAAAACCATCAAAGTATGCTCGGGGACGCATGGACCTAAGAGTGACACTGACGATGGAGAAGAAACGACCAAAAAGTCGCTGAAAAATGACAATTTCCAAAATCAAGGGAAACATGGCAATTTCCAGGGCTGGCCTGTGGAAATCATGGGATTTCCATGGGCGCGCCCATGGCAGTGGTGGGCGGTGACAAAAAAAAACATTTATTTTTGAATTTTTTAAGAAAACTATAAAAACATGTATGGTGACATACGGGGCGAAGATCGGCGACGTCGGGCATGTATTCACCATCAAATATTGTCGACAGAGTGATGGCTAGCATAAGGGTTGGAACAAAAATACGTAATTTTTCTTTGGGGAAACGACAAAGATGTCCAAAATCGACAGCAAACGCCCGGGTTAGCGGCAGCACGGAACGATAGTGATGGTTAGCATGCGGTGTTGGAAGGAAATTCCGAAAAAATAAATTTCGGGAAAACCATCAAATATGTGAACACAATGAGAGTTAGCATGCGGAGTAGGAAGAAAATTTTGAAAAAAATTGTGAAAGCCATCAAATATGTAGACACAGTGATGGTTGCATGCGACGCTGGAAGAAAATTCCGATTTTTTTTGGGAAAATGGCAAAGATATCCGAAATCGACAACGAGGAGCTAAAGTGATGGTTAGCATGCGTAGTTGGAAGAAAATTCTGAAAAAAAATTCAGGGAAAACCATAATCAAACATGTCAACACAGTGATGGTTAGCATGCGGAGATGGAAGAAAGTTTCAAAAATTTTTTTGGGAAAAACCATCAAAACTTGTACGATCTATCCAGAAACCAGCAAAGATGTCCCCGAAAAAAATCAAGAGGCATACCCAAGAATCGGCAGCACACACCCGGGCTAGCGGCGGTGCGGAGCCTGAGTGATGGTTATAATGAGGACTTTAAAGAAAATTACCAAAAGAATTACCATATCATTATTCCTATAATAATTTGAATAATAATTACTTTTAATTGACTTAATTGGCATGCACTAATAATTACTTTTAATTGACTTAATTGGCATGCACATCATTCTTGAATAATATTTTTTTATTATTTGAAATAAGATCATGTTAGTGTTCCCATAATTATTGTGTATTAATTAGTTATGACTTTGTATTCAATATGAGGGATTGTTAAAATCCAAACGATTCTACCTACTTACATCAAATCAGAGTCAAACATCTTACCTATTTACCAATCTTTTGAGATTTTTAATTTATCAAATCCAAACATAGAAAATAGGAAAAAGATAAAAGTCGGAAATCAAAACGCGATATGGTATATACCGGATTCATCATTAATTTATTGTCATTAACTATTCATTGTTAAGGATATCAATTAAAGTGAGTGACATGTTCTTCCTTAAAAGTGGGTATATGTCGTGGTATAATCACCAGAAATTGTATTATTTCTATGCCATACTTTATAAAAGTGAAAAGATCTTAAATATGTAATAAAATAAAATAAGTTGAAAAACAACGCCAATGATTTAAGAAATGTTTCCAAAATTACAATATTGAACATCCGACTAGATAAACTCTCTTGATCATTAATGACAATATTGATGTTAAACGTCGATATTCACTTAACACTATATGCTTTATCATACCTAAGAATTAAATGAAAATGTTCATCATCAAATGTCGTCATACTATCTTTATCTGATACATGTTCTAATATGAGATTTGTTTTCGTTGTCATTTATTATCATTTATCACTAATTTTAACTTCATATGTCATGAGAGAATTCTCTCCTTTGTTTAGTAATAGTGAACAAAGATAGAGTTTGTATTAATTAATTATTGCTAACTATAGCCCCACAAACACCAATAAGTAAGCCATATCCTTTGAATACATGCAATATAAAAACTTTGATGTTTCTAAAATATTATAAATCATGTCCTTTTTTTGAGAAGTAGAAATTGTAACCGAGCATATTCGGTACATGGCTTTCATCCTAACACAAGGACACAGATCAAATGTTAGTATATACTAGAAAATGAGCTGAGAAAGTGGCCATGACAAGCTTGCTGACTTAAATGGATCTTTTAAGTAATATGGAATTTTATTGATCGTGCATGATTTATTGCTTTTACACCCAAATAATAAAATAATCTTAAAATAAACTAAAACACAATATGGAATTTTATATGTTTTGGCAGATGGATTATTGCAATTAATTAATCATCAATTACTGAGAAGTAGTTATGGGGAGACTGTGCAGGACGACGGTCTCGACAGTAAGACCAGGGCCGAAGCCGAAAAGCACACCCCATTTGAGGCCCTCGCCGGTGGTGGCCTTGCCGTCCTCCGCCGACCTCTTGCGCATCTCGTCCAAGATGAAAAGGACGCAGGCGCTGGACATGTTGCCGTACTCGCTGAGAACGTGGCGCGTGGCTCGAAGCTTGTCCTTGTTGAGACCTATTTTGGCCTCCACCTGATCCAAGATGGCAGGGCCACCGGGGTGGGCGATCCAAAAGAGTGAGTTCCAATCGCTAATGCCCAGCGGCTGGAAGGCTCCGTTAAGACTCTTCTCAATGTTCTTGGAGATGAGCCCGGGAACGTCCTTGAGCAGGTGGAAAGTGAGGCCGACCTCTCGAAGGTGACCGTCAATGGCGCCTTCAGAGTCCGGGAGGATAGTTTGGGAAGCGGACACGAGCTGGAAGAGCGGGCGCTCAACAGCAAGGTCAGGGTCGGCACCGACAATAACGGCAGCGGCTCCATCACCGAAGAGGGCCTGGCCGACGAGGCTGTCGAGGTGGGATTCGGAGGGACCACGGAAGGTTACGGCCGTGATCTCGGAGCATACAACAAGGACACGAGCACCGCGGTTGTTCTCAGCGAGGTCCTTGGCGAGACGGAGGACGGTGCCGCCGGCAAAGCAGCCCTGCTGGTACATCATGAAGCGGTTGACAGAAGGGCGAAGACCGAGCATCTTGGTGAGCTGGTAGTCAGCGCCGGGCATGTCGACGCCGCTGGTGGTGCAGAAGATGAGGTGGGTGATCTTGGACTTGGGCTGCCCCCACTCCTTGATGGCCTTGACAGCCGCCTCCTTCCCCAGCTTGGGAACCTCCACCACCACGATATCCTGTCGCGCGTCCAACGATGGCGCCATGTAGGCGCACATGTTGGGGTTCTCCTTTAGTATCTCCTCGTTCACATGCATGTAACGCTTCCGAATCATGGACTTATCGCCTGCATGCAACCATGCAAATCAACATTAGATTTAATTTTTCACCACGTACGTACAATATCTAGAGAGACTATGCTACGTATAGGTTATATATTTGTACTCACACATCCTCTTAAACTTCTCCTTGAGGTCGGTGAGGTGGTCGCTGTTGGTGATGCGGAAGTAGTAGTCAGGGTAGTCTGCCTGGTAGAGTACGTTGGAAGGAGTGGCGGTGCCGATGGACAGCACGGTCGCCGGCCCCTCTGCCCGCTGCGATCGTCGGATCTCCTCCACGGATGCCATTAGTCACTTGTTGCAGTGAGGGAGAGGAAATAGCAAGGTTGAGAGAGAGAGAGAGAGAGAGAGAGAGAGAGAGAGAGAGCTGGTGGTAGCGATGGATGCGAGTGATAAGGTCGTAAATACATGCATATATATAGGGAGGGGGAGAGAGAGAGAGAGAGAGAGAGAGAGAGAGAGAGAGAGCAGGTGATGGTCATGACAACGGTCAGCGAAGGATGGCCATTGGTGGACAACATGATCAGGTTATATTATAAGGTCTAATTGGTCCAATAAGGCAGCACATGATGGCGACGGTCATAACCTCGTAATTTCCCACGTGACATATAAGTGCACTCCAAGAATTGGTGCATTTTTTGTTGGCCCTCATTGAGTCAATATTGAAGGAAAAATATATTCCACGATCCAAAATATTGAAGAAAAAATATATTTTTTTCAAAAATATTCATTTCATTATTTAGCAAAGAATTAATCCATCTAATGCGAAATAAACTAAGTTAAATAGATCTCATTACATTTAAAGTTAAAAAAATATCGGAAATTAAATATTTCACAGGCAGCACTTGCTTTAATAGAAAGAATATTATCATTAAGACTTTCTGTATGTTAAATATGATAAAAAATTAGGATAGCGGTAGCAAATTGAAATATGTGTGTGTGTGAAAAATCTTCTCGTTAGTGTTAAATACGATCAAAACTTAGAATTGCAGTAGGTAGTAATACCTAATAAATAATCTTTTTGGGTACTTTACGTGTAACTATTGGCACATTTTTTAGCCAACGGCAATATGTTGTCGGAAGGAATACAAATACCGTTGCCTTCCAATAACTGAAATCATCATTGTAGCATTTACCAAGTTTAATTTTCAAAAGCATAAAAAAAAGCACTTGGATTTTTCAGTAGTGGAAGTTATCCATATTTAATTAGCTGAAAGAAAATAGCACCTTGAAGAATTATAAAAGTTTATATATTTAAAGATTCAAATTTAAATAGTAAAATGTAGTTTATTTTGATTATCTAATTAAGATATATATGTTAAGACCATCAACATTTCAAACTCTATTTTGTTCAAAATTCAAACATCTTCTTAAATATATTAAAAGTTTAGCTAACTAAAACTAAAATCTTGATTCTTTTATTAGCACCATTCGGCCATTCATGAGTCCTGACAATATACGACGAAGTGTGAAGGCTTGTTGGGCACCAGAATTTCAAAGTTTCAAGAGTTCAAGAATTGAACTATCCAACTTTGATTGATATGGCTTTTTTTTTCCGTGTTTGGTGGTGGGTGGGTGTGAACGGTTGTTTCGTTTATGTTTATGTCTGAACTTTTAGTGGAATGTTTTGCTTTGTGTATGACACTACAAGAAAATTGTGAATTTGCATTTATGAAACTAACTCCCTAATTGAAAGAGAACAGCTTCCTAAAGAGTGTAGCTCCAGAGTAAATAAATCAGGCAACATTGTGGCCTGGTAAAGAGAGGCGGAACCACTGCTTGATTACGTGCATGGCTTATTAGATATGTTAGTATTTTGCATGACATAATTAACAAGTTATTAAAATGGTTGGTACAATATAGACTACTTTTGCTTGTCATACTTAAGCCAAAATTTGGGTCTGTTTTCGCTAATTTTCGTCAACTTTATACAAAATCGACATAGAATCTTATATATGTGAACATGATATTTCATGATCCAAAATTCATGCATTTTAGTTACAGGTTTTGTTCGAACCATTTTTTTCTTTTTACTTTCTTTGACATGATGTTTTCTTTTTTCTTTTTTACTTTTCCTCCCTCCATATTATCTCTCTCTCTCTCTCTCTCTAAATTAAATTTAACTTTTAATTTTACTTCTTGACTTTTATACTGATTTAATATTAAAATTAGCAATTAGTATTTAATTTTATATTTATTCAATACAATTATTTCATTATTTTTTATTATTTTTCTTAAGTCATTTTTAATTCATATTTAACAAATTATTTTATTATGTTATAAATAAGATTTTTTTATATTATTCATTAAAATTATTAAATAAATTATTGTACTATACTTGTTAAATATATCATATAAAAAAGTCATTATTATAATTTTTTTTAATTCAATCAACCTTATTATATTCATTTAAGAAATTATTTTACATTTTTTATTTCCACATTTTATCTAAAAATCTATTAGAAATAATTTATCAAATTAGCTTTTTAATTCTCACCATTGCTTTTTATTCTATTCAAACATAAGAAGAATTAATCTATCAAATCGATAAGTTATTAGAACTTCCTAAAAGTTAAGTTCTAAGAATCAAATACTACTTATGATATTTCAAATTAAGGCGTCGACAGGTCGAACCACAAAGGAGTTTTTTTTTCAATTGCATGTTCAAAATCAAATTAATATCCTCCATGAGCTCCATTTTATATTCATCACTTTTATTCTTAGTTTATAATAATACTTTGATCCTACTATTTTTTTTGTCCTTGCCTTTTAATTTTCTTTTACTTAGATATTACATTTTCCATTTTTAGACTTTTTTTGTGTCTTTAATCTTTGCTATACCTTTTTCGTTTAACAGAAATAAAATTGTATTTTTTTTTGTTTCTTTGGTCTCTCACCCTTCAAAATTTTCGATTTTGTTAGGCATAGCATTTATTATTTTTGTACTTTTAAAGTTTTTTCTTATTTTTGCCATAAATTTTTATATGAGAGATATAATTGGTTGTGTTTTTTTATTGTAATAATAGATCTTATTTTCATACAATTTCTAACTTTTTGAAGAGTTGTCCATTAATGTTAGTCGTCGCTTTTATTTTTCTCCGGTAACATATTTGTTTCCTACTTAACGACATATTCCTTTATCTTATTAAGTTTTATTATTTTTAGATTTATTTGATCAACTTAACTATTATATAAGACTTTGTTGTTAATTGTAGTATTGAAAAATATTTAGAAAGAAATAACCTACTTCTAAAAAAATAGTAAAAGAAAGAAGGCGATGAAATGGTGAACCCATCAAAAAAATTTTTTTTGGCTCCGCTACTATTGGTATAACAGGCTTGTTGCCTCTGACCTGGATTGAGATCCTCAATTCTCTATCAAAGTTTGGAAAGTTCTCGTATCTCCTCAACCCTCAAAATAAGTGTTACGAGAAATAGACAAAAGAGAATAATCACATAAAAAAGTTTAACGAGGTTCACCCCTAACTCAATTATATCTTCGGGTGATGATTGATCTTAACAAAAATATATGTATTTTATACATATCATAGAGATGGACTTTCGTGTGTGCTCGTATCGTGCTTGTGCTGGTCAACCCGTGTTTGATCGTGTTCGTGTTCGTGTAGTGCTGTTAGAGTGTCGTGTCGTGCCAAAAACAATACTTCGTTGGAACGACTTGGCCCAACACGATTTTGGCCGTGCCGGCCATGCCAACACAGGTCATGCCGGGCGGGTCGCCATTTTTTATTTTTAAAATTAATATCTTAATCATCTTCAAAATTTAATCTATTAATATATAAAAGTGAATCATAAATACATACATAATTAAGTATATAAATAGTTAAATCTATAATCTATATAAGAGTAAAACTACAAATGTATAAGTGTACAATATTATACTTTATAACTTATTCCTTTTTAGTTTTCATATAAAATATTGATAAGTTCTAAATATAACCTATAGTCATTATAGTTTATTTTTTAATGATTTATTACTTATGTTTATAGTGTTATAGCTTATAACTATATATATTAACTATGTACTAGTATTATACTCATATATTGTTATATTATATTAATTTACTACATTATCATTATTATATATAATGATATAATATTTTATATAATATTATATAACATATGGCGGTGGGTGTAGATCCAGGGATGACTTTGACGTCTTCATTATCATCTTACAAATTAATAATTTATAGTTTTTATTATAAAAAAATTATATGACCGTTGAAAAAATCATATATATATATATAATGACCCCTAAATTGAAAGTATGTATATGCGTATATAATAGTAACTGCAGTCAATAAATATAAAAATGTTGAGAAAGTAATATAATTATTTCATTGCTCTAGATGTTAAATGATTTGCATTGATACCATGAGGTCTTNTATATTTTTTTTTATATATATATATATATATATATATATATATATATATATATATATATATATATATATACATAAACATGCATGTCATGGAGTAGGTAATAGTGTTCAACCATTCATCCAAGCGGGTCGGACCGGGGATTAAAAAAAATGGGCTAATCATATCGTCCGGGCTCGATAACGACAGGGGATTCAAAAATGGGCTAATCGTGCCGTCTCGGATGGGCTCGGGCTACCGGGCCCATGCGTGCCAGGCCCAAAAATCTAATGGGCTGGCCCAACATGAGGTCCACCTGTAACATATCATTTAGGATAACTTTCATAGTTTTAATTATTACATGCATCATTTTTTGCATTTTTCTAATATTTTATTGAGTCATTTTTCTACCATAGTTTGATGTGTGTTTGCAATTTATACATTTCCTTAAGAAAATGAGCAACTCAAAGAAGTTACTCATAATTTGGATTCAAATTTAAACAAAAAGATGGTGGGTTGTAAGATATAATGGATCATTCTTAATACAACAATAAATTGATTTTTGTTAATATTTTCAAATAAAAGAATTTTTAGAATTTCCTGCTTCAAATATGAATTGGCTCAATTGAGGAATTTCAATTTTGAAAAAAAAACTCTCAGCGGTTCCTACTTCAACTGAATTGAGTTTGAAAATTTTGATTAAAAAAATTATAATATAAAAAAATAATAGATGATACATGATGTAGAATACTTATTTTTACTATAACTTTTTTGCGTCTATAATTTTTACTATAAATTTTTTGTTTAACACAAATAAAATTGTAATTATTTTGTTTCTTTGGTCTCTCACCTTTCAAAATTTTTGATTTATTAGACAGATTTTCATTTATTATTTTTGTGCTTTTATTTTTTTTATTTTTGTCATAACTTTTATATGAGAGATATAATTGGTTATGTTTTTTTCTTTTCTTATCGTATATGATCAACTTTTATAATAATAGGTTTTCATACAATTTCTAACTTTTTGAAGAATTGTCCAATAACGTTAGCCGTCACTTATAATTTTCAAATAAAAGAATTCTTAGCATTTCCTACTTTAAATGTGAATTGGTTTCAGTTGAGGAATTTCAATTTTGAAAAAAAAAACTCTCAACATTTCCTACTTCAATTGAATTGAGTTTGAAAATTTTGATTAGAAAAAAATTATAGTATAAAAAAATAATAGATACTATATGATGTAAAATAACTTAAAATTCTAGAAAATTTATATAGGGACTTCCAATACAAAATAGAAAATAAAAACTTTATAGCCATCTAGGTTTTGAGGCTTCGTCCCCATATGAGATGGGCAACTATGTTGTCGTTGCCCAATTATTTGAGAGGCTTATATTGCATTAAGTGGTCATATGAATTTATTGCTAGGTTAAAATTAAACTTATTATTAATAAATAAGAAATAATTAGTCCTTAGCATTTATTAGGTGGACTTGGAAAAGTCAGTGTCAAATATGAGACAATGATAACAAAAATTTAAAATGAGTTTGTAAAGAGGATTAGAGTTTTTCTATTCCATCTAGGGTTAGTTTCTTACAAAGTAGTCTTTCTAAAACATCGTTGTTAATCTTTCTTACAAGAATTATTGATTCGTATAAGGTCAAAGAGTTACCAAATTTAATGTTTAACATTCCTATAATGCTTGAGTTGTCATGGTTTCTAAAAATAATGTAACGTTCCTATAATGCTTGAGTTTAAGAAAAATATATATAATTTTTTTCTTAAAAAGAATGGGAAATATTAGCAACGCGAGTGTGGGTTCAAAACAAACGAGCCATCATGATAATTCATGTTTTCAAACTCATAATTAAATGGATGTGGTGACAATTTGAAATGATTCTCCACTCTCTTCTCCGTACAACTAACTCATTTGATAACACAAGCTAGTCATAATTCTATGACTAAGAAATAAGAATATTGGACCCAGTCACGACTGGCAGGCGTATCACTCGATCGGTCCACAACTTGTGTCATTTGTTTTGCCACATCTTACAACATAATGTAAATCATGGCCACATGATTACTTCGATACATGATTCAAACACAATCAACCTCCACATCTATATACAAAAGATAAAGTCTTTTTATATTAAATTAGTCTTTTCTTATGTCATCGATAATAATGTTTGTAGACTTGTTATCCCTTCATATAATGCAATAAAATACATTTGTCTCAAAGCATGTTGGTTATAATTACAAAATTAGATGACGTAGGTAGTACTTAATAATTACGTTTGTCCTTCATCGTCACAAGTCCGAATATCAAATTAGTCAAGTGCTAATAGTCTTGAACACCGTGAAGTTTACCCATCACCCAAAAGAAAAAATAATTACGTTATTAACATGAGTGTCGAGAGTTTTGGAGCTCATTTCAAAAATTTATTTTTTTCTCTTAATAGTCCACATGATGATGAATTGTGATATACTAAAGTTGTATAAGTATAAAAGTATTGTTTATTTTAACATGTTAAATTAATTATTCCGAACTTCAAACTATTTTTTCTTAATACGGAACTTTATTGACGGTACATGATATATTGCTTTTACACCAAATAATAAAACAAAAAAACCTAGAAAAAAAAATAAACACATATTGTCTTCCTATATGCCTTTGGATGTGGATTATGATAAATAATTAATTATGAATCACTGAGCAGTGGCAATGGGCAGACTGTGCAGCACGACGGTCTCGACAGTAAGACCAGGGCCGAAGCCGAAAAGCACACCCCACTCGAGGCCCTCGCCGGTGGTGGCCTTGCCGTCCTCCGCCGACCGCTTGCGCATCTCGTCCAAAATGAAGAGGACGCATGCGCTGGACATGTTGCCGTACTCACTGAGAACATGGCGCGTGGCTCGAAGCTTGTCTTTCTCAAGGCCGATTTTGGCTTCCACCTGGTCCAAGATGGCCGGGCCACCGGGGTGGGCGATCCAAAAGAGTGAGTTCCAATCACTGATGCCCAGCGGCTTGAAGGCCCCGTTGAGGCTCTTCTCGATGTTCTTGGAGATGAGCCCGGGAACATCCTTGAGCAGATGGAAGGTGAGGCCGACCTCTCGAAGGTGACCGTCAATGGCGCCTTGAGAGTCCGGGAGGATAGTCTGGGACGCACACACGAGCTGGAAGAGTGGGCTCTCAGTGGCAGGGTCGGGATCGGCACCGACGATAACGGCGGCTGCGCCATCACCGAAGAGGGCCTGGCCGACGAGGCTGTCGAGATGGGACTCAGAGGGGCCTCGGAAGGTTACGGCTGTGATCTCGGAGCATACTACAAGGACACGGGCGCCGCGGTTGTTCTCCGCGAGGTCCTTGGCGAGGCGGAGGACGGTGCCCCCAGCGAAGCAGCCTTGCTGGTACATCATGAAGCGGTTGACCGAAGGGCGGAGACCGAGCATCTTAGTGAGCTGGTAGTCGGCTCCGGGCATGTCGACGCCGCTGGTGGTGCAGAAGATGAGGTGAGTGATCTTAGACTTTGGCTGCCCCCACTCCTTGATGGCCTTGGCGGCCGCCTCCTTCCCAAGCTTCGGCACCTCCACCACCACGATGTCCTGTCGTGCGTCCAGCGACGGCGCCATGTAGGC
>LTAE01000730.1:0-34797 GCA_001647135.1 Pontederia paniculata
ATATATATATATATAAATATATATATATATATATATATATATGGAAAAAGGAATGTGTAGCGCATTATACAAAAAATAACGACAATTTCTGTACAAATGAAAAATGTTCAAATTTTTTTGTATAGATAGTGTCGTTAATTTCTGTTACGCTACACGCACTACGCTAAAAATGCGCTACATGCTCTTATATACATTGCAAAAATGGGTATTACCTGAAATGCCAATATCATAGCCGAAAATGAGGCCTCCTGATGAGGCGACGAGGCACGCCATGAAGACGAAGAGGGTCATCTTCCCGGGGTGATCTTCTCGTCCGCCGGAATGCACAACCGGACCTCCGGCCATTTTTGAAGGCTGACCTTTATTATTATGAGTTAGCTACGAACAAAAGTATACGAGAAGAGGAAGGAGGAAGAGGAGGAAGATGATGATGGAGGAGCTAAAATGGAAGAAGGTGGCGGAGGGAGAATTTATAGAGGCAGAGAGAAGAGGTGTGGAGGAAGTAGCGGCTTTTCTTCTGTTTTTTTGTTGATGTCAAGAAGCTACTGGCCATGAGTTGGACAACCCAAGGAAAAGTGTCCTCCTAATTTTAGGCATTTTATCATGGATGGATATATACAATTTTTATTCATACAAATTAATCTACAATTAGATTTTTTTTGTAATATTTTGGTTAATAGTATCATCTTGTAAAACAATTTTAGGCTAACCTTTGTACTTTGTAGGCTCTTAGCAGAATGCTTCCTAATTATCGTTTCACTTTTCTATTTAATTTTCTCGTGAGCTGTTAACTAAGTTTATAATTAGCTAATGATTTGGTAGTTTGTATTTGATATTCCTAATTATGGATATTAATTGTTGAATCCATTACCGACAAGCCGATGCTTGTTAAAATCATCTTATCATACAAGTTCCCAAGTTTATGCATCAAAATTTCTGTCACATGTACATCATGTTACTCGACTTGGGTATTAATTGGAGACCTAGACGACGACATAAGTGCAGGAGAAAATCTTTGAATTCTTTTACAACATAGGCCAGATTAGTTAGATGATACTAATTTTTTTAGTTAAAGTCTAGGATTTATTAGTTGTATAGAGTTATTAACATCTGATTAATCCGATGTTTAGATAGACACGATGAAAGTAAATTCTGACTAAGACGACGCTTCTGAATTTAAACTCAAAATTATTAATATCTTTTTCTTTTCGGATACAAGTCTGCTAATTAGTTGTGTCTACCACCATTGTTTGATAATAGTAATTTTAAGCCAATGAAAAATTACTCGAGAAATAAAATAACTTTATTCATAGGATGTGATAAGGTATGCACAAGCCAGACGACAAGTTATTAATCTCCCAGCTCATGAATTACGTTTTAGTGACCAGCAACATCAATTTCAATTTACGAAAGCACCTAACAGAACCTATATACAGTTGAAGAATCATTTGTAAATTGGTGTTGTAACCACCCATATTTTTAATTTAGAAAAAGAAATATATCACCATAACTGAAATATTAAATTCAGAATCCCTAATATTAGGCAATCCCAAAATTTCTGATTTGGTTCGTTGAACCTGAACACTTTTATTTTTTCCTCATGATAACTCCAGCGGGACCTAGTTTCTCATTTCCCCATCATCTCTCGCTCAAGGAAGGAAATGATCCCGGAGAAAGAAGACGAAGACAAATCAAGGTTGGAGAGCGACGCGAGGAGAAAGATCGCCGTAGACGAACGCAAGAACGGATTAAGGACGAACATGACGACAAGCTTATGGGCTAACCGGTATGTAAATAGGCGAATCCCTCTAGATCAGACTTTTCTTGATAGATTATTGTATGCTAGATTGTTCTAAATGTTATGAATAGATTAACATGATATATGCCCTGAAATTATTTAGTAATCTAATATGACTAGATTTGTTTAGAGAATATTGATTTATGAAGAATTTATATGATGATGATATGCGTCGAACATGTTATATGATTCATGAGGAATTTAAGATGTTCATGCTCTAGGATTGTTTCGTGATCTCCATTTGATGATTGATTAGCGATATGATATAAATGAAAGATGAATATGATGTGATTCTTATGGTCAAAAACTATTGAAAATGAAGATTTATGAATCTCCATAAGATGGATTATCTGTAAGAAATAAACTAAGAAAGAACAGCAGGAAGGGGCGGAATCCGCCCATGAAGCCTCGGTCACGGCCGTGACAGGTGTCACGGGCCGTGATAGGTAGATGACTCACCCTCCCGTCACGGCCGTGACACACTTGTCACGGGCCGTGACAACAATGGACGAAAAAATCTCCCTTCGGTCACGGCCGTGACCAACTGTCACGGGCCGTGATGGAGGAAGTTGGCGGCGACAGCCGAGAGGACGGCACCAGGCAAAACGCCCAGAAATCCCGTCACGACCGTGATGAAGTTGTCACGGGTCGTGATGGAGACAGTCACGGGCCGCGACGATGGAAGATGAGCACCCAAGCACAGCCTTGACGACCGTCACGGGCCGTGATGTCAAGTGAAGCCGCGAACGCACGGACGCATCGCGAGCTGTGACCATGTTGTTTACCAGTCGGTCACGACCTTGATGAAGCTTTCACGGGCCGTGACAGCTATATTTCATATGCATTTGATGAATCATTTCTATTTTAATAGTAGATGTTGTGGAATGCTTATGTAATCTTAAGGACTAATATGTGGACAAGATAAATGGTCAATCATCCACACGAAATTAATGATGAGGCCATCATGCACTGAATGATTGGGAGCGCAATGTTTATGATGATGGGGGACTAGTAGATCAGCTGCTACCTAGTTCCTGTTGCTTGACCTTCTCCCCGCCTTGCAACAAATGGATTTCTCGAGCATCCTTTTCGGTCGTGGCTTGTGCACCACCACTGACCTATTGGCGAAGCCTCTAAAGACTCATGAGTCACTCAAAGTCACAACAAAGCAACCCTCAAAGTTACCTCAAAGTCATTAATGGGATAAGAAGAACTTAAGAAGATAACCACTTGGCTTAATACTTGCATGAAGCATATTGCATTAGATGCTAAGGATGGATGAACAATGTATGATGATGTATTATATCCTAAGTATAAGAAAGCTGATGCATGTAAAGAAAGAAAAGATAAAGCAAAGATGAATTAATAATGATGATGATGATGATGATGTGGAGTAATTGATATTTGACCATGGGTCATTGCTTACTCCTTATGTATACGCTCGGAGTGATTGATGTTTGACTATATGTCATAACTCACTCATGATGCGAGAAAGTAATGATATGTTAACGAAAGAAAGTTATGTTAAGAAAATATGTATACAATGACTTATGTTTGACTGATGTCATAGTTCATTCCCTATGCAAAGAAAGTATAACAATATGAAATGATGAATGATGCCTAAGGAGAAATTGAGGTTTGACCATCGTCATAGCTTATTTCTTATGCAAAGAATGTAAAGTAAGATGATGTAGGAAGTGAACAAAGAAAGTATAACGATATAATTTAAGTTTCATGCTTTTATTCTATCATGAAAAGTACCTTTCTATTGTGTCTTACATATCTGAGCTTTATAGCTCATGGTGGATTTTGTTTTTCCCATACTTTGGATCCTGCAGGTCAGTGATCTAAGTTGTCATGGTTACTGGTGGTGCATGCGACGATGGATGTTCGCGATGATGATGTTGTTGCACATGAGTAGTGGTCCTATGTCAAGTTATCTCTAGATTATTTCCTTTCCAAATGATGTAATAGTTATTTCTGAGACAAATTATGTTATGTAAGACTTTCGTAATTAATTTATGATACGAAAAGAGTTTTCAATTGTTTTATATATTCCGCATTTAGTTGATCAGTTTTAGTGTCACCCCTTAAGTCAAGTTTAAGTATGATGTGTAGCGTCTTCATATCCACATCTTTGCCACGTGGCAGGGTGTGGGCTTGAGGACGTTACAAGTGCATTAAAATTGGCATGATTCATTAATAAACTAAAAGTTAGTAATCTAACTAATTCCTAGGCAGCTCTAAAACAACTCTAAATTTTGCTATTTTCTTTATATTTGTGCATTTTCATATAATTTATTAATGATATTAAGTGATGCGTGGAGTAAGTTTTGCTCCACATATATGGAGCTATCGCCCATTCCTAGATATGCTGTTGAGAAAATGGATCGGATTTACGAGTCTCAATCGTTATTTCTGCTCTTCCATCCTTAACTAAATCGATTCGACGAACTAGTTCAAGAATTCAATCCAGGGCAAACATCACAGTAAAAAATTGGAGAGATTTTTTTCACACGATTCACCTCTAAAATGCCTTGCTTGTGCTGGACTCCCTATGCTGTCATCCATGCTAAGTTTTTTTCCTAACCATACTCCATGTTATTTTTTTTTCTTGCCAAGTATGCTGCTAAAGTTCCTAGAAACAAACAACAATACTCAAGTTATTTTAGTGCATGCTCTTTTTTTTTGCAAGGTTTTTCTGTTAATAAAGTGGATCTTTTTTTTTAAATCCTGAAGTGAGAATTGATGCAATAAAGTTACTAGAATTGTTAAGCATTAGACCATGCATGATTACTATACATTAGATCATGCATGATTTTAAGTAAAAAAAAAGTGGATTATAATTTGATTGGTATTCATTTGTAGGTTATTAGCATGTCTTCTTATATGGATGCAAATAATGCACAGTGCCAATAAAATATGAAGACATAATCAAAATTAGCAAAATCAAATTTGGCATTGCAATTTCGATGTCACAAACGGCAAAAAAAAGAGAACACGACATAAGATTGACAAACAAGATCGTTACCTGATTATTCGACCATCACGATAGGTAATTATTATTTAATTTACTTTTAATGTCCACTTGTTATTTTTTTATGTATGCACTTGGAACTATTTTATCTCTTTCTATTAGTTTTATGCTATTTGTATCATTTTTTATGTGATTACAAATTTCTCCATTTTCAATCTTTATTAAATCAAGTCAAGTTTTATTAATTTATGGTTTTATGATTACAGAAATTCTTTTTTTATTCAATCTTGTGATTTGTTTCCTTTTTTGGTGTAACCATAAATATTCAGAACCATGATGGTTATTATTTTCTTTTTCCCTATTGTTGTATTGGAGAAACTACAAGATGATCCTATTCAAGAAATAATATATTTTCACCATTGTCCAATATGCTAAATATTCTCAATAGAAATGGTCGAGATTATGTGAAAAATGTATAAGCACATTTGGTCCAGCAATACGAACTCATGTTTTGTATACCACTAATGCTTCATTTGGTAGAGTGCCAGAAGATGGTTAGAAAAAACTATGTGGTCACATAATTAACAAAACATCTACCATAGCATCCTGATTTGATTACATAATTCCAGAAATTAAGTTTGTGATAACAAAAAGGATGCCACACAATAAAAAAAGAAACCTAGCATAAGAATTTAATGCAAACATGATAGTAGAATATGTTAATATTTCCTAATACAATACACAACATCATTCCAACACCAAATAAAAATAATTCATCACCATTGTGCCTTTGAATTGATCTTCATCTTCCACCTTCGAATTGCATCTTCATATTTCAAAGCAAAACCAATCATCAAACATGGTTCAACCGTTATTAAACCGCGCTTCAATCTCATCCATTCATTCGAGATCAAATGGCGCTCCATATATATGGAACAAATGTTGCTCCACATATCACTTATTCTCTTAATTAATATATACGGCTGACTTATACCTCCCTAGTCATACTTTTGCCCCTAGAAAAACAACTCATGCCAAGATTTCGGACTGTACACACAACTCTCAAACTGTGCACAACTGATTACCCCACTTATATGTTGGCGTTTCAATACAACCACAGGGGAGGAGGCAAAGTACATTTTCCTTAAACATCAAATTTGATGCCACAATATATTTTCCATTGGCCTACTTACATGTTCCTACAATTTGTTTTCACAACCTGTGCACAAATATTTTGGCGTGATCACTAGGCATTTTACTTGCCAACTGCTCATTATTGGCACATACTTTTTTTTTCTCTCTAATCTCCAAATATATCAAAGTGGAGTATATTATTATGTGCAAAATCTAAATATGGTTAGTTAACACATTCAGAATGGTCATCTTTGTGTTCATCATGGTTTAAGAATCAGGTTTATTGGTCATGATGATTTCTCCAAGTGCAATATAACTTGAAAGAAAGGACTTGATCCTATACAAATCTTGTATCACTGACTTCTGAAATCAGATTATTTCAATGGATCCTTAACAAAAGAAAGGGGTATAGGAAATAAATCAAAATCTAAAGCAAAACCAACCAATCATGGCACAATGAGAAGAGACAGATAAATGAATCATATCACATATTGCACAGTGAGATGCAAAAGCAGATGGTTCAGTAAATCTTTCAAGCACCTACGCTGCATGCTACATAATGCATTCCATTGGCCTACTTACATTTTCCTATAATTTGTTTTCACAAAGTGTGCACAAATATTTGGGCAAGATCACTTTTTTTCCTCTAGTCTCCATATATATATCAAGTGGAGTATATTATTATGTGCAAAGTCCAAATATGGTTACTTAACACATTCAGAATGGTCATCTTTGTTTAAGAATCAGGTTTATTGGTCATGATGATTTCTCCAAATGCAATAGAACTTAAAAGAAAGGACTTGATATCCTATAAAAATCTTGTATCACTGACTTCTGAAATCAGATTACTGCAGTAGATCCTTACAAAAGAAAGGGGTTCCTTTACAGGAAATAAATCAAAATCTAAAGCAAAACCAACCAATAATGGCACAATGAGAAGAGACAGATAAAATGAATCATATCACATATTGCGCAGTGAGATGCAAAGAAGATGGTTCAGTAAATCTTTCGAACACCTACGCTGCATGTTACATAATGCATTTTGCAAGGTTCTGAAACCTAAACCAAAATTTCTAATGTTACATTTATGAAGAAAGGTTTGGAGAACATAACATCTGCCTGACCTTTTGTGCTCCATTTCTTCTCTCAATCAATCACTTGTCGTCGTTCTTGTCCTTCGTTTGCGGCTCTTCGAAACGGAAAAGAAGAAGAAGAAGAAGAAAAGAATCAGAAGAATTCTCTCCACTTTCTATCAACAGCAAGAAAGAAACTTGGAATGAGTATATAATGTTTACTTGATATGAGGGCCTTAGGCCTGTCCTTGAACAGTATCTTGTGGCGGATGACGCCGACGACGTCGAGCTCGACGCCGGACGGAGCGGCGGCGGCGGTCGGCCTTCTCCTCAGGACAAGCAATGGCTTTTTCAGGGTCACCCTCTTCCCTGTGAGCTCGTGGTAACTGACCGTGAAGGTATAGCACCCTTGCAGCGAGGAGGAAGGGCGGCAGAGGCGGCCGATCTCGAGACCCGGCAAGCGGGCGCTGACGGAGGCCTGCGGCTCCACGACGCCCTGGAGCTCGACCACCGCCCATTCCCGGCATGTCCCGTCGTCGCAGCCGCACTTGACCTGGATCTGCATCTCTCTCTCTCTCTCTCTCTCTCTCTCTCTCTCTCTCTCTCACACACACACAGTTGGCGGGAATATGATGCAAATTGGCGGGAGAAGTCGGAAGAAGCGGAGGATTAATTAGGCATTTTTTTTATTCTTTTTGTTGTCACCCCAATTTCAATTTTCAAAAAGCGGTACCATCGTCCAACCCGCATGGCCTAAAGAGCACACTGTCCACAGGTCGGGTCAAGCCCACTATAGCCCCGACTAATTTGGTGTCGTCCCGGGTCGCGTGTCTCGCTGTGACAGGTGAGACTCCCAGCGGAAATTTTCTGCATCCACAGGTTTCGAACCCGAGACCTGCTTAAGCGAGGAGGAGCCGCTTACCACTTCACCCCCACCTCCGTTGGTCAACTTTTTTTTGTTTTTAAAAATAGGTAAAAACACAATATTACCCTAATTAAGTATGTTATAAATACTATGGCACACTAATTTGGCCATTTGATGATTTAAAAGACAATTTAGATGTTTAGCATCCTCTCTTCACTTAAATATGAATATATTGAGTAAACTAATCGGGGTTACTATTTTTCTTCTTGCTTTTCAAAAATTAATTTTCCAATAATCCTAGTAATTTGGGAATTTTTATTGTAGAGTGAACAAGAAAAAAAGGTATATGCGACATATATAGTTAATAATTATGTTTAACTTAGTTTTATTCGCAGGTTTGCAATAAAATTAGTAATTTTTTTAAAATTCCTTTTGCAACAGTTATATACTATATATAGGGGTTAAGGAATATGTGGAGCTGAGAGCAGATTCAGCTCCACATGTATGGACTATCATCAGATTTATAATGAAGGACCCAAATCAACATATGAGATCCTTCATTTTATATATTTATATATATATATATATAATGCATCAAAGAAAAAAAAATAAAAATAAAAAGGTAAACCATTCAATATAATTTGGGCCGGAGCTTGGGATCCAAATCCGGCCCATATCCACCTCAAAAGGTGCCGGAACACTCTCTCCCGTTCATCTGCCCTACCCACACCCCGAAAAGACAACCCCGTCGGAGCGACCGTCGGCGCGACAGAATTCCGGCGATCGAAGCTACGGAAAGACAATCTGGTAGGTATGATCTAATCTTGTCCTTCCTTCTCTTTATCTCTCTTTTTTTTCATTGTTATCTCCGGCGATCACCCGATGCGAGAAGAAATGGAGCAAAAAGGTCAGGCAGATGTTATTTTCTCCAAACCTTTCTTCATAAATGTAACGCTAGAAACTTGGCTTAGGTTCAGAACCTTGCAAAATGCATCGAGTATGCATTAGGTAACATGCAGCGTAGGTGCTCGAAAAATTTACTGAACCATCTGCCTTGCGTTTCACTGTGCAATATGTGAAAGATGATTCATTTATCTGTCTCTTCCCAATGTGCCATGATTGGTTGGTTTTGCTTTAGATTTTGTTTTATTCCTGTAACGGAACCCCTTTGTTTATTAAGGATCCATTGCACTAATTTGATTTCAGAAGTCAGTGATACAAGATTTGTTTAGGATCAAGTCCTTTCTTTCAAGTTCTATTGCACTTGGAGAAATCATCATGACCAATAAACCTGATTCTTAAACCATTCTGAATGTGTTAACTAACCATATTTAGATTTTGCACATCATAATATACTCCACTTTGTTATATATGGAGATTAGAGAAAAAAAAAGATCTTGCCAAAATATTTGTGCACACTTTGTGAAAACAAATTGTAGGAAAATGTAAGTAGGCCAATGGAAACTATGATGTGGCATCAAATTTGATGTTTCTTTCGTTTGGCTCTTAGAAAGGAAAATGTACTTTGCCTCCTCCCCTGTGGTTGTATTGAAACGCCAAGATATAAGTGGGTAATCAGTTCTGCACAATCTGAGAGTTGTATTGTACAGTCTGAAATCTTGGCATGATTTTTTATTCTAGGGGCTAAAGTATGACTAGGGAGGTATAAGTCAGCCGTATATATTAATTAATCATATGAAAATGTACAAATGTAAAAAAATAGCAAAATATGGAGTTGTTTTGGAGCTGCCTTGGAATTAGTTAGATTACAAAAAAAATTGACACATAATTATTCTTCGATAGTACATTTCTTTATCGGATAGTTATATAAAAGTTATATTTTCTTAATATTATTTAAAATATATTTTAATTTCAACATTTTTCATGAAAAATGTTTGTTACTGATAAAATAGACATTAATAAAATGCTCAACATTCCCACTAAGCATCAAGTGCTTAGTTGGTGCATCAAACTCTTATATATANTCTGCCCTACCCACACCTCGAAAAGACAACCCCGTCGGAGCGACAGAACTCCGGCGATAGAACCTACGACTGCTGGTAATAGTCATGCCACTACGCATGCTCGTAATTTGCTTGAGGCCAAGATTCCACTTTTGGCATCACCTCTCTCTCTCAATCCCCTTCCTACTCTTCTCCTTTGATGTAGATTCTTAGCTTTTTGCGGGGGATGGCTGATCGGAAGGCATTGTTTCGCGCCAAGTTGAGGGAGGCGCAGAAACAAGAGAAGAAGCGCATCGATTCCCCACTCGTCAGGTACGAAACCATGTCGCGATTCTTGCAGTTTTTATTCTTCTGAAATAATAATCCTTGGTACTTTCGTCTAGCTAGTGGAATGTTTAGGGTTCAGAGGTCTACTGCAAAGTGTATCTCTTTATGCATAAACGTGAAGTTACGAGTAAGTTTCGGGTAACAATTTATCAGCATAAAGGAATTGATTTGACTAATCCAATATTTCTTGGTGCAGATACAATGAGAATGACCAACCTGTTTGCAGGGTTTGCAATGTTCCTCTTAAATCAGAGTCGATTTGGCCTGCGCACCAAGTTTCGAAGAAACATCGTGAGGTAATGTATTGTGTCTTGCATTCTTTTTTTTTTTGCATTTCAGGAGGTCCTTGTTCTCCATATTTGGCACCCATCAATTTCGTTATTGCAATTTTCATAGCTCTCGCGATGTTCCCTTTAAGAAATAATAGTTCTTTTTTTGTTGTTTCTGGTGCAGGCTGTTGATAATCTAAAAGCTACGGCAGCTGGATTGACTCAAGATGGTAAAGTAGATGCTGAACAACCTAGGGGAACACAAAAGAGTAGGCCGGCTTCAGCATTGCCTTCAGAATTTTTTGATAAGAAAGATGCAAAGAGGCAAAAGCAAGGTACACACATCAAACTTGCTTAACAGCTGTTGTTATGCCACTACTGTAGGCTTGTGAGGTGCAGGATTGCATCACTTATTGTTGGGTGTTGAGAGAGTACTCATGAGTGTGCAAGTTATTTCCCCCAGAGATATGATGATCCGTGCTTTCAGAAAAAAAAAAGAAAATCAACAACCACACCATATTTGGTAATACAATATTGATGATTAACCATTGCCTTTCTATACGAGCCTATTCCTAATCTGACCATTTATTGTAATTTGGTTAAGTTAACTGTCTCGACATTTGTAATTTGACAGTTGAGAGATCGTGTAGGATAAAAAATAAGAGAAAAGAGGATGCTACTGAGGTTCAGACAAGTTTAGTTGGCTTAGATGTTCACTAACTCCTATCAAAGGAACCTAATTCAAGCCTGCTGACCTTGGTTTTCAGAAGTCTAGAGCGTAGATGAACTTGACGCTGTTTGATCAGCACCAAGTTTTCTGTGCTACTTCCCTTTTGCAACAATAAAGTACCTGCGGATAGGTTTTTTGTATGGGTGGCTGCACCCCCGACCCCGTTTTTTGTCGTTTTTAACCACCTGTAAATCCTATAGTTTTCAATTTTAATATTTATGTGGATGGCTACAAAAAGGTAGCCATCCTTCTCTTTCTTCAAAATAAATAAATAAAATAAAGTACCTGCATGGTTTCATGCTGATCCTGTGATATGGTTCCAGAAGATTTTTGAGATGTGTACAAGGGGGGCTGGTTTATGTTCTTTTTTTGTTGGAAAACTCTTCTTGATTTATGTTCTTTGTTTGTTACTTAGTTTTCAACACATCCCAGCTACTGGCACTGGACAAGGTTTTCAATATAACAAGCCTTGTTTTCTAAATCTTCAATATCTATTCTAACATGATTCTTCCTGAAGTAGTGGATGTGTTTTATTTTGTATTTTCCTTTTATGATAAGCATTTGTAGGTGGATCATAATTAAAGGCTGACTTTTAAAAAGAAAAACAGATTGGGATTTTTTGAGCGGTAAAGGGATGGATTAGGATATGTTTTAGTATTAATTTTGTGTTCCTCATTTCTATTGTATGCTTCTTGTGGTGGCTATTGCATTATACTTGATGACAAACTCCCATAATCTTGTCGTCGGAGAGATTATGAAGCCCATTAGTTTTTCTGATGAATCTGGTTTTATTAAGATATATTTGACACTTCTTGTTCAGCATCAAGTTTTCTGAACTATTTTCCTTGTGTAAGAAGATACTGCCTGCATTGGTTCATGCTGATCCTATGGCATTGTTCTGGAAGATTTTTGAGATGTAGGTGGGTTTGGTCTATGTTCTTTTCTTTTGCTGGAGGACTTTTCTTGATTTATGTTCTTAGTTTTCAGCACATCCCAGCAAATGGCACCGGATAAGGTTTTCATGTTAACAAACCTTGTTTTCTAAATCTTCATATCAGTTCTAACATGATTTGTCCTGAAGTAGTAGATGCATCTTAGTTTATATTTTCTTGAAATTGTATGATAAGCATTTTTTTAAGCGGAGCATAACTAAAGGCTGAACTTTTAGAAGGAACATAGATTGGGACGTTCTCTTTTGAGGGGTAGAAAAATGGACTATGTATGATAGACTATTGCCTTCTTTGTTTATGGAATGATGATGTAAGTTTGTATCTATTTTATTTGTTCCTCATTTCTATTATATGCTTCTTGTGGCGGCTATTGGATTATACTTGCTGATATTGGCAAACTTTAATCATTCAAACTCCCATAATCTGATTTACAGATGTTGCTACTGGAGAGATTATCAAGCCTGATAATTTTTCAGATGAATCTGGTTTCTCCCAGATGGAGACTGACGAAACAAGTAGTAGCACACCATCCACCATGTCCACTCAGACTCCGAAGAGTGGTGCAGATACCAGACTAGCTACAGGTGCTCTTCCTGAAAACTTTTTTGATGAGGCATTCAGAGAGCTCACTCAAACAACTGAAGTTAAAAGTAATGAAGTCAAACAGTTAAAGAAAGGTCTTCCTATTGACTTCTTTGATGCCGTGGAGAAGAGTGGAAGTGAAAATTCAAATCAGCTCATGCAGACATCAAAAACGCCAAATAATATGCAAACCAAACATGCTAAAGGTGCACTACCTGAAGGTTTTTTTGATAACAAGGACGCTGATCTCCGCGCTCGTGGGATTGAACCTGTTAAAGTTGATATGAAGTGAGTTCCTTAGCTAATATAACCATGTTGTGGTTTTATCAGAATTTTCAATTTGCATAGCCATGGCAGAAGGCACGTTTGATCGTTTCCTGTTAGTATGAGTTGTTTTGAGTTTACAGAGGAGATCTAATATGCTATATCAACTTTTTTTCCTTTAATGGTTGAATATTTTGTCATTTTAGCACCTGCAAAGAAGTTATCACATGCCACAATTTGTTTGTGTTGTTATTCGACACTAGGTTGCACAGGTAAGGGTTTTGGTATCGGGTATGAGCTGGGTCAATTCTATTTAAACTTCTAGGGATTAGGAAGGACGTGGAGGATCCAGAATATACGGTGAACAGAACACCATGTGAGTGATTCGAGACAATTTTAACCGTCGGCATTAATTATGCTGATGATGATGTCACTGGGCAATGCCAATAACTGTGTAGAATCATATATCAAATCTTTTACCGAAATTTGTTGCTGGTTTCCTTTTTCCTTTTGAAATAAGCTGTTTTATGACTGATTGTGACTATTTTAGCTCATCAGTAGGTTTTAGTTAATTTCAATTTTATTTTATATGATATGAGGTATTTACCTGGACATCTTGGAAGTTTATTGGGACCGTATACTGTTTGGCTTTTGACAATAAAGGCTAATCCATTTATGCAGTGATGCATATAAAGAGTTTGAGAAGGAAATCCAAGTCAACTTACAGGTAGTAGATGATCGACTGGAAGAAGAAGAGGTCAGAGATCATCTATTTGAATCCTAAATCTATGCTTAGCAATTGAAATTTTAAAATAACTGCCTGACAACTTTGCTCATGCTCTTTGTAGATTGATGCTGCAGATGAAATGGAAGAATACCGCTCTATGGAACAGAAGTAAATTTCTTGGTTCATAAATAATTTGAACAGTTGTTATATCTCAAAGGGCACTACTTCCTTAGCTCATGATTTGTCCTTTCTTTGCCTAACTTATCAGGGAGTACAAAGAACGGGTAGAGGAGGTAAAGAAGAAGCTTATGCAGGCTAAAACTGAGCGTCTAGCTAGGGCGCAAAGACGTCCAGTTTCGATCGGAAAAGAATCAACTGATGACTCATCAAGCGATGAAGAGAGTGGTGGCGATGATGATGACAGTTTTGCTGTGGATTGGAGAGCGCAACACTTGTAAGGGTACACAAGAGCCGAATTACAATTTTGAAGTGCTCAACCCCCTGGATAACTCATTTGAAGTCATCAGAGAAGCTCATGCAGGATCTTGCAGGTTCTCCTTTGTGAAGTTGCTGCCTAGTTTTTCCCTACACAATTATGAGATGTTGTCAACTCTGAAAATTTCAACCTTTTTCTACTTCTTGGCAATCCCGTTAATATCTTATACTAGTGTTTTTTTTCTATTTCTTGGTGCTATAATGTCCCAGAAGAATGCTCCATCAGCTCGCACTCTAAGGATCAACTGTTGTAAGCACTTTGATAAGAATAATTATATGACTAATGGCCTCCGTTTCCTTTTTCTGGGATGTTATTTTAGCATCTTTGGGTGTTAATGGCCTTCATATCTTACTGAATGCGATATTTTATTATTATTATTATTATTATATATATATATATATAGAGGGTGGATATTAAATTTTCTCTTTCCTACTTTTTTTTATCTCTTAAATCAAGTCACCATAGATTAGAGATCCTAATGGTGCTCCTTACTTAAGTAGGGAGTACCTCTATTTTTTCTATATATGTATATATATATATATATATATATATATATATTAATTATATGATTCAATGGAAATAAAACATTCCTTATGATTCAAATAAAATAACTTTTAATCATTTAATTAATTTAAAATAGAATATAATTTTAAGTTATTTTAATTCGGACTATAGATTTAAAAATTGACAATTAATCATGTAGATATTTTGGAACATAAAAAAAATATTTTACCTTCTTTGAATATATATATATATATATATATATATATATATATATATAGGGATAAATGGTGGTGTAAATCTTGTAAATCCATATATTTTGAATAAAAAATTTAAAATTTTCCCTCGAAATTTTTCCACAAAATAAATTTTTTTATTTAAAATATATGAGTTTACACAAGTTTACGTCATTTGAGTTTACACCACTATTTATTCCATATATATATATATATATATATATATATATATATTCTAATAATCTGATAGTTGATCCTAATGGTACAACCATGAAACATCGAATTTATTTAGGTCATTTTCTAAAAAGGAAAACATCAGAATAATTTTTTTTAATTAACTGTCCTCCATCCATATTGTTTTATGTTTTTTTCATGAACTTATATATGTATATATACAATACATTTATTTGTACGTCCTTGAAATTTATAAATTCGACAATTTCTAGCGAGAGACGAGAAACTTTCTTTTTACCGGAAACGAAGATGAAGAATGAGATGAATCCAATAAAAAGTTGATAATAAT
Source organism: Pontederia paniculata (assembly GCA_001647135.1). Classification (NCBI taxonomy): domain Eukaryota; kingdom Viridiplantae; phylum Streptophyta; class Magnoliopsida; order Commelinales; family Pontederiaceae; genus Pontederia; species Pontederia paniculata. Next base: position 15,417 of record LTAE01000730.1, read on the forward strand.
TAAAGCGCCATCTGCCAGCACAGTGCTCACGTGCAAAGTAAGTAGCGTTCCTTTCCGACAACGGGGCAATGTCAACGGCCACCTCCCCCCATTTCACCGGGGCCATCTGACCGTCGAGTTCACAATCCGACCACCTGTTACCGTCCGATCTGTTACCGTCCGATCTCCATGATCTCTTTCTTTTTAAAAAAAAAACAATTCCTACATATATTATATTATAGAACAAATAAATAAATCGTCCATTTAAATAAAGGGTGCTCCCTACTTAAATAGGAAGCACCATACTCTCTACATTTTTAATCGTAGAATATTAGATCTACGATGGATATTAAATTTTCTCTCTCCTACTTTTTTTCTCTCTCCTAAATTAAGTCACCATAAATCTCACATATTTAAATTAAATGTAGGGAGCATGATGTCCTACTTAAGTTTAAGTAGGGAGTACTTAAGTAGGGGACCTCCATTTTTTCCTTAAATAAAACCGCATCCATCTCAATCACTCTCCCAATTCCACTTCTTTGCAGATCTCGCCATCTTTTCTTCTTCGTAAGTTTGCCAACAAATTCGTCTTCGATTTGTCGATCATTTCTTTTTTGTTTCATGCGTCGCCGATTCATTCCTGTTGCTTGCATTTTCTTTTACTGTTTTTTTAGTTAGATTTTTTTGAGTTTTTTTTTTATAATTTCGAGTGAAATGTGGTCGGATCTGATCCTGGAGGAGGGTTTCCTCTTCATATATTGTCGATTTAGTTCGTCCTGAGGGTTCCATTTTTACTATTATTTTGGCTATAAATTCTCTACCTCGCGCGCTGGGATTTGTTCATGTTCATGGTTCAATGTGAGAGAAAAGTCATCTTTCTGGGTAAAATGCACTTTTTTTAGGGATCGATTTCGGTGAACAGTTCTTTTTTTATTTTGCGTGATTTTATTTAGATGATATTGTTGCGGTTTTGGTGTTTGCAAGGATTTCATTGTTGAATATGAAGAATAATTTGCAATTTTTTGTGTGGATCCGGTCGATTTAATTGGAGTTATTTGCTTCCTTAAACATTCTTAGTTGATTTTTAAAGTGGACTTGTACAAGTCTCTGAAGCATTTTAATTTTTTCTAGTTAGATGCAAAGATGTTTGAGTTTTCAAGGATCATGCTTAAATCTTCATGAGGTCTATTAGATCTGCCGATTGGTGTTTGTTCTGCTTGACATTGTTTTGGGGTGTGCTTGAAATGGATCTCACAAAAGTTCCTTTTTTTTTAAGGTAATCATCCAAAAGTATTTGAATTGATTTGATTTGAAAGCTTGTTTACTGGTTTGGCAGGCCAAGATGAGAGAGATCCTCCACGTTCAGGGCGGGCAATGCGGCAACCAGATCGGTTCCAAGTTCTGGGAGGTGGTCTGCGACGAGCACGGCATTGACCCCACTGGGAAGTATATTGGTAACTCTGAGCTGCAGCTGGAGCGTGTCAATGTGTACTACAACGAGGCCTCCTGTGGGCGGTTTGTCCCTCGTGCCGTGCTCATGGATCTGGAGCCTGGAACCATGGACAGTGTGCGGTCGGGGCCGTACGGGCAAATTTTCCGCCCTGATAACTTTGTCTTTGGGCAATCCGGCGCAGGAAACAACTGGGCTAAGGGGCATTACACGGAGGGGGCCGAACTCATTGATTCTGTCCTGGATGTGGTGAGGAAGGAGGCCGAGAACTGCGACTGCCTTCAGGGTATACCACATTGAATCTGAATATTTGCTAGATTCTTACCTTAATAGCTTGTTTGTTTGTTGATATCTTGATGTATGCAGCTAATAGCAAATAACTTTGAATAATGTAAGTTTGTCCTCTAGGAACAAGATATATCTTATTGTTAGAGGGTAATGCATGCGAGTCACTGGATAGGCTAAGCGGCATATGTGACATCTGATGTCTGAATGATCCACATACTCACCACATATATAGCTTGTTACATGTCCAGTGTGTCCTTATTGGTTGTTTCTGTGCATGGATATGGATATTCATGGACTTCACTAGCAAGGTTGGCTTCATTTGTTTCTATTATAGGATCTCTGTTTAACATTTGTGGTCATTTCATTTTTCTTTTCTATTGTGTGATTGCACTAAATTACTGTTCTTGTGCGTTCTCTGGTTCATCTTATTGGTAATCAGTTCTTGTTTTCCTTTGCTCTCATGTTGTAGAATAATGTTTCGTGAAATATATACTATTGATTTTTTAAGGGATTATATATGGTTGCTCAATAATGTTGTTTTTTTCTCTTTACTAGGATTTCAAGTATGCCACTCTCTTGGCGGAGGCACTGGATCTGGTATGGGGACACTGCTCATATCAAAGATCAGGGAGGAGTATCCAGATCGTATGATGCTTACATTTTCTGTTTTCCCGTCACCAAAGGTATCGGACACAGTGGTTGAGCCCTACAATGCTACCCTTTCTGTGCATCAGTTGGTGGAGAATGCTGATGAGTGCATGGTGCTTGATAATGAAGCCCTTTATGACATATGCTTCCGGACCCTTAAGCTGACAACACCTAGCTGTGAGTTGCATATTATTTATTGTAGTTAAAACTTATTCATCTTTTCCTAAATATTTTGATGGTCATAATTTTTATAATCTAAATATAAGTTAGTGCTCAGTTACTAATGAAAAATTTGGATATATATTTTCGATGATCAATGCTAATGCCTTTAAATATCTTATCAAGTTACAGTCGGAGAAGCTTGGCTATGTCACATTGTTCTTAAAATATAATTTCATGAATGTTGTTTGTTCATATCTTGGGAGTGAACTTTAAACAAAATGTGCATGATGAATGGTGAACATTCCATGCTAGGTGACAGGCGACTTGTCTATAATGTTTTTTTTTTTTGAGATAATGTATTTTACTTGCACATAATAGTGACAAACTCTTTCTGATCAGTTCGCATACAAAACTTCACAATATTCAGGAATAATGGAATAATGTAACTAAAAACACTAAGTTATTCAAACTGATGGATGTTTTTTCTTATAGAATCTCGCGTAGAATTTCTTGTATACCTTTAATGATCCTAACACTAAAAATGTATACTTTTTTTGTGAGAGCAAAAACATAAATTGGCATTTCCTTTTTCCTTTCTGTTGGAATGTAAGAGTTGAATTGGACTTCTATTTGCCAATAAGGTGAAATTATATATACTTTTCTAAGTAACCTGTGAAAATGACTGCATAATTATTATACTAGTTCTTTTTCTTGAAAAATATGAGCATAATTTTTGTTCTCAGATCATTATGTATTATCTGTATATTGATGTTTTTCTTATGAAAATAGTTGATGTATACTCATACCATATCTGTGAATTAGTAGTGATCAAAGCTTTGATGTATTCTTTTTAGTGTTGGTTTAAGAATTGGTTGTGCTAATCACTAACCATACTGAACTTTCCTGCCATCAGTTGGAGACTTGAACCACTTGATTTCTGCCACAATGAGTGGAGTCACTTGCTGTCTTCGTTTCCCCGGGCAATTGAATTCAGACCTTCGGAAGCTTGCAGTCAACTTAATTCCCTTTCCTCGCCTCCATTTCTTTATGGTTGGTTTTGCTCCCTTGACATCACGGGGGTCCCAGCAGTATCGGGCCCTTACTGTCCCTGAGCTGACCCAGCAGATGTGGGATGCCAAGAACATGATGTGTGCTGCTGATCCTAGACATGGTCGCTATCTCACTGCCTCCGCCATGTTCCGTGGGAAGATGAGCACGAAGGAAGTTGATGAGCAGATGATCAATGTCCAGAATAAGAATTCATCCTACTTTGTGGAGTGGATCCCCAACAATGTGAAATCGAGTGTGTGCGATATCCCGCCGAGAGGCCTTTCGATGGCTTCCACCTTCATAGGCAACTCGACTTCCATCCAGGAAATGTTCAGGAGGGTTAGCGAACAATTCACCGCAATGTTCAGGCGCAAGGCCTTCTTGCACTGGTACACTGGTGAGGGTATGGACGAGATGGAGTTCACCGAAGCTGAGAGCAACATGAATGACCTTGTTTCGGAGTACCAGCAGTATCAGGATGCAACTGCTGATGAGGAAGTAGAAGAATACGAGGATGAAGAGGAGGAGATTAATGAAATGTAATGAAGCTGATATAACAAACCCCTTTGTGTGTTGGCATATATGTTGGTTAAAGTGCTCTTCTCGTTCATATCTCATGTAGCTTAATGTAATGCATCCTTTTATTTTCACTGAGCATTATATTTTTGTTTGTATCGAAGATGGCACTCTGTAATGCTTATGACCCCTTGTCATTGTGGTTCCTGTAGACTTTTTATTACTGAAATCAGTGTATCATTGTAGTTTAAATGTTGAGATTAAAAAAATGAAGTAGCAAGTAGTATGTTTTTTTTTTGTTTCTTATAGCATCAGATATCGTCTTTGATCTCTTTTGCTATATCATCAACCCAATGCCAACTACCAGGGTGTTCACCGGGTCGAATCGATCCGAACCGATCCAATCTCAATTGGGACGGATCGGATCGTTGGTCGGGTCGAATCTGAATCGATCTGATCATAACTCGATCACTAACGGTCGGGTACGAATTTTAATTTTTTGAACCCGATCAATCCGGCCCAATTCAATGATCTAAACTTTTATATATTTTTTTATTAAATTTAAACTAATTTATTCTTAATAAAAATTTTATATTACTTTAAAATTAAAATATATTAGAATTTTATACTTTATATCATTTAAATCATTATAAAACATTGAAAAAAAATATTTTTTTTATTTTTTTAAATATAATTAATGTTAAATATTATAAAAAAAATTAAAAATATATTAATCGAATAAATCGATGACCCGACCTGATCCAACCCTGTCCAATGAAAGTCGAGTTGGATCGAAGTCGATGACTATTTTGTCATCAACCCGACTCAACTCAACCCGAATAAAATCAGTCCGGTTGAATCGGATTTAGGTTTGGGTCGGGTCAAATCCTACCCATGAACACCCCTGCCAACTACAACTACCACCAAAGAGGAGCTTCTACTTATGCGTATTGCTCTCTTTTATACTTTTATGTTGGCTTATGGTCAGGCTAAAGGTGGAAATTTCCCTGCTATTCTTAGTCTGTAATATTTTCCTTAAGTAATACGATTATTTTTAGAAAATGATAAGATTGGGAAAAAGAAAGAAATAAAAAACATTGGTTTCTTTTTTCCCACTATTATTATTGTAATCACATTATTTCAATTTCGCAATCTAAGAGTCGACCAAGCTCGGTAAGTTTGGGGAATAGTGATGAAAATTACGAATATGAACTAAAAGAAAAAGGTGAAGGAATAAAGTTTGGGAAAAGAAAAAAGAAAGGACAAGATAAAGAAAGTGATTATTTGGAAGTATAAAAAATAATCCGGAGAAGTTTCTGCATTTAGTTTTAGAATTGCATCTACAAAATTACAATTTAAAATAACTGTAAGGAAAAAAGAAGGCGCCACACTGCTTATAAAAAAAAAGTGTGTTCCCGGATGACACCTTGATGACTAACTTGAATGTGCAGATAACGTGCAGTCTTTGAGTAAAGAACATCAGATGTCAGATGCTTTCTTGGTGTTAAAGAACTCTGAATTCTAGAGGCCTTTGGACCCTGCACAATATAGAACATAACAACATTTAGATTTCTATGTTCTGATCATCGAGAACTACCAAGTTTGAAAACAATAAAACAAAGCATCATGTTTCAGTGAAGTGTTCACACTTTCTGCTGTTGGAACTTAAGAAACAAGGGTCTACACATAGAATCCAAAACAAGCTTATTGATAGTACACCTCAAGAGCGTCTTGTCAATGTGGTTTTCATCTTGATTTTCAAATGATTTTTTCTTAGGAGGTACTTGAAGATTTCATTTTCACGAAAAGTGCCTTTGGGCAGTTATAGTTATCTGTCCTATGACGACAGGAACACAACATTCTGTCATAAAATCTCTTTCGCAGAGAAACGCCAACCTATGTGGAATTAAATAACCAACAAATATGATTTCCTGATATTTAAAATGCTCACTGGGAGAGAGATACTACAATGATGTCTATCCAGGTTTTCTCAATAAGACATGATAGCTACCAAACACGAATAGAAAGGTCTATTGGCTAGTCTCTGATGGAATAACAAAAGAATATCCGGAAGGCTGCAGGTACTATGGATCCTCTGACTCCCAATCAGGTGTATATGCCCTCCGGGGTGTCCCCTCTCAAACAGTGAGGCCTTTTCCAAATGGAACTGCTGTGATATTTATTTAAACAGTAAGAACAGAACATAAGAATTAGAAAATTTGATCATATTACCTTGAATAAAGGCATTGAAGTCGGACCACATCCTGTTCGTATAAGTAGACATAATCAACCTCCATAGATTGTTTTTGTTTGAGCCACAGATGATTTTGACCGAGACAGAATATCTAGCAGCTCCTTAGCTCTATGCTTTGTAAGAGCAATACAATCCTAAAACACATCAACGATCATTCACTAGTAATATACATTAACATATTGGAGGGAAGCAAGATATACTCAATAACTAAAATATGGGATTCATTTTCTGCTTTGATACTCAATAGATGAGTTTTAGTTACCATCAGGCACAGAGCAGTTTCAGTATACAAGTATTTCTATTGATTATTATCTACAAGGTTATTAGGATTAAATAAACTGTGGAGAAAAGGATGTGAAAAACTTGTCATTCTTTCTTCAATAATCAGAATCACAGGAATTATAGATGTCGATAAGGTAAAGAAAACCACGTCTCAGTTAGCGTATAACATGTCTCACCTTGATAGTTTCTGTATGAGCAAGAACTGCACCCCCTGCTTTGTGAATGCCCACCAGCCGTCCAGATTGATCCAACACTACAGTCATGAGAGTTTCCATGATGGACTCCTCTTCAGCAGTTGGGTCAGCCAAAATATACTTCTTATGTATTACGCATGTAAAGGAAAAAGGCATCATATCAAGTGATAGTTTTTTTTTTTCTTTATTGACCAACTCTTGTTTTGATTCAGGTTCTACTAGCTCCTCAGAAACAATAAATACTCTTCCATCATCATTGACGGAAACACGAGGAAGTTCTACTGCAAAACCAATATTGGGTGTAAATAAATACATGTCATGAATATAACTATATGCTATTCCTAACATCAAGTGAACAGACTTCTGAATATACAAGAAATTTTGAAAGAGGTAAGCAATCCTTCCAGCAAAGGCCTTCTTGTAAGATTTAAACATGGATAAATTTCATGAATATAAATTACATAGAAAATTATTTGTTTTGTCAACATCAAAGGAAAACTGGCAACTACTTGTCAGCTTTGTTATCTAGTGTTTCACTCAGAAAAAATATTGAAAATTCACTTACGACAATGGCAAAATTTTGATAGACTTCTGCAAAAAGTTTTGAAGAAAAAATCTTGATAAGATAATACCAATTTTTTGGTACATTTTTTGCCAATGGACAAGATTCAAGAGAATGTGTGCATTATAAACAGCAATTCGCAATCTCTATCTAAGAAGATTGACTCTCCAATATCCAAGAAGACTCCCTCTCAAAAAGACCCAAGAACCCTCAAACTGTCACTGGTTAAGATATTCATTGCAAAAAAGTTTACATCAAAACTAAGATCAATAATGAGCTATCACCACCTTCATGAAAAAATGAGTGAAGTATCACACTTAAGTTTAGCTTTTCAATCAATCTTTAATTGCAGAATCATTTACCTTTAGAATTGCAACATAGCGCTAGGGAAGTTAAATAAAATGCCATAGAAACAGAAAAAGACCAAGGAGGTGAATTGAGCATGAAATAAAATTCAAATCCAGTGTTCTTTACTTTGATACCATAAAGAGTTGAGTACATTCTCCCAAACTCTTTCCCTATCACAATGTCCTCACCTCTTCCCCAAATCAGCCCAAAAAGTGTTGAGTACATTTCCGGAGTCTGGATAGCACCTTAGCTCGATTGCAAGACCCTTAGGTTCATATGTTAAGTTTTCAACTTCAGGAATATTAAAGTTAAATGATTCATTGCTTTACAGTCTACTACAGTTTCTACAGAAGCATACCAATTTTGGTATCTATATTGCAGGAGACCAGCAGTTTTTGCTGTTTGATAATAGTTAACTCTAATGATGTCAATAAATCATCAAGAAGCAAATGGGAACTTACAATGGGAGAATGCAGCAACTGCTGAAAGCAATGCAGCGTCAAAGAGCGAGCCATCAGCATTTAAACAGTAAATATCCTATGAGGCAAAAACAATGGAATATATATCATTGTTACAATTCAAGTACAATTATTATAAAGCTTGAAGCATTTTGGCAACCAAAATGCCACAAAAGTACAACTACAAAAAGATATACAAAGAACAAAAGAGGCGTTCAAGTTCATATTGCTTATACTTCATGTACGTCAAAATACACATACATATTTGACCACTTGAACTAAAAATATAAGATATATAACATATCGACTTATATAAAAAGAAACATATCAAGATACTCGTACCAAATAAGCCATCCAAGCCGCCTTTCCCGTAACTAAAGATAATTCTTTCATGTTTATCATTCCAGAACTTTAAAATTGAAAAGAGAATTATTCTTGGAAGACAAAATTCTATTGTAATACACTCAAATATTTTATTTTTCTGGAGAATGTTTTCACTAGGAAACGCCTAAGCTTATTATTGGCTAAATATGACACAAGTCCAATAGATACTTGACGTTAAATTCTATAAGTCCATGTAAATATTTTTTTGCAAATACATAAGTAAGCATACGGCCACAAAAAAAGAAGTGGAGATACAAGAGAGAAAAGATGTAGTTATAGCCCAATATTTCCACAAGATAGCATGTGTATCTTAAAATATACGATATTGTGGTTACAAATTACAATATTCATTTTCTGATTGATAAGAAACCTTCTTCGTGGAAAAGTCTAAGATAATCGAAGGCTAAAGATTAATTCACATGGAAGATCCCTTTATGTGAGAAGTTGGACGCATTCAGCTGCACTTTATTTATGGTATGTATAGAAACAAGAAAAAGGAGCATGATCCCCACGAACTACTTCTGAATAAATTCAGAAATCAATAAATCATATGCAAGAACCAATAGCTAGAAACAAACTTCTATTAGACAGTAATGTTTTCTTCTGAAACTAGGCAAGACAGGTGTTGGAGATTTTGAAATCCCCATTATAAGCATGTTACATACTCTATGTTTGGCATCCAAGCCTTTAAGAGCGTTTTGCTCTCAAACGCTTGGAAGTCAAGCGTCTTACTTCACGAAAAAAATAGGGGGTGGTGTTTTCTATCCTTGCCAAACAAGGCCTAAGATATACTGGAAGATATTCGGATAATAATAAGATACCTCAATGAAACGCCAAGGTGATCTTTGGCAAGATACTAGTAACAATAAACAATGAAGTGAATGGAAGCCCATAAAAATGTCATTTTGGAAATATATAATAGATATAAGAGGAAACTTCAACCAACAAAGTCACCTTATAATAACATCAGATAACTGTTTGGTGATGGCAGGTGCAACCTCGGCAGGTCGCCCGGGCCTAACAGTCGGGGAGCAAATAGGCGGCATGTTGAACTCCACAGCTGCCCAATTTATTCACATGAAAGGAATGTCATCAGCTCTACCTCCTAAAAGTAAAAGGCAGCCACAGGCACTGCTAAAGAGCCAGAAAAAAACAGACCTACGGAACCCTCATCCGGTGACTCTGCAGACGGAGACATCACTTCCAACTTGATCGAGGCCACCATAGTCTGCAATCCGTCATAGACACATTTCATCAAACAAGGAAACGGAAACAAAAACGAAGCAGAGAAGGAAACGACAGAGAAGAAGGATCACCGTATCGCCAATCGTGACTAGAGCGGAACCATTGGCGTTGGCGACAGTCCCTGCATGAAAAGAAGAAGAAGAAGAAGAAAGCGTAAAGAATAGAGCGACGGCGGGGCGGCGGAGGAGGAGGGGAATGAAGAAGACCTAGTTCGATGGTGGTGGGGCGGGCAGCGTGGAGAGGGCGGGCGTCGGGGCGGACGGACTCGTGGAGGTGGCGCTCGAAGTAGGGCAGCGGGAAGAGCCGGCGGTAGGCCTCCATCTCCATCTCCGGCGGAACGCCTCCGGTAGACGGACAAGACGGGGTTTAAACTTTAAACCTCTGCAACTTACGAATTTTCTCACGATAATAAAAATTTCAATAAGCCCTTTATTATTTATTATAGACCAAAACTTAATATTGATTATTAATTTCCTAAAATAAAAAAAGCAATAGTTTGATTAAATTTGCATTCAAATTATCTTTCAAAAAAAAATTACGACTCATTAATATATTTATTAATAATGTATGCTTCTATGAATTTAGGATATATATTGTATAATTAGAGTTCGCAAAACTTAAATTAACTTTATATAGATTTAATTATTTTGTTAATAAATACTGTACAAAGATGGTCAAAGTCGTAACTAAATTAACAATTTTTGTATTGATTTCAAATCATAATTTGTTGGTAATGCCTTGAATCTGATATTAACCGAGTGAAAACTCATATGACTTCAGCGCATCATAGTCGCTCGAATAATTGAGATTTGTTCCATACAGGGGTCTCGCTGCCCAGTCAGCGAGCATGAGGGGGTCCCTGATCCCCCTTTGCGGGGCTCAAGGGCGGATCCCCCTTTGCGGGGCTCAAGGGTGGATCCCCCGAAACCTAGATAGCCTTAGGACTTATGTTTCCTATTTTGTATTGGGAGTCCATATATAAACTCTCTAGGGTTTGGATTATTCTATATCTTGTATCATCTACTATTTTTCTACATTAAAGAAACAACTCTAGGCGTCGCCCGAGTACGTAGCTTAGTTAAGGGTGAACCTCGTAAATTCGTGTGTCTTCTGTTGATCTCTCTCTTTCTCGCCTATTTTTCATAACATAATTAATAAAAAAATTATTGAAAAAAATGAATTGGATCATATTAGATGATTAATTTATTATTAACGTGACTTAACTCCAAAATTAAGTGGAATGAGTCGAATTTGGGATCGAGTTAAATTCTATCATGAACACCCCTAATAAAATTTGATTGAATTTTCTTTAAAAAATATAAATATAGTAAAAATTCAATTAAACGGAGGGCAATAGGCAGCAATGTTTAGAGGATGATGATAAACTGGTAATAATTTTATGGATCATAACAGAATATGAAGATAACTAGATCATTTTAGTCCCACTAAAAATCCATGATATCTTGTTCGAGGATCGTATAATGAATTACCATAGGATGCTAATCCAATTAGAAATCTAAGTTAATCACTTCAAGGGATCAACATCAAAATGACCACTTTAAATGAGTCAAAATCTCTAAAATAATTGAATAAAAAAAAGAAACAAATATGCAAGTTACTATTATTTCTTCATTTTTTATTTTTTTATTTTTTTTTATTTTTAAGATAATCTACTTAATATGTTAGCCGTTGGATTTCATCAGATCATTTAAAAATTGAGTCATTATTTTTATTTTATTATTTCTTCATTCAACGATCAAGATGTAAGTAAAAATAAAAAATAAAGTATATTAAATAAAATTTAAGATCGAACCACTCTCGTGTATAAAATATATATTAGAATTAATAAAAAAATTAATATCGGAGTCATTGGATAAATTTTAATGGGGTAATTTGTGTGCTACACAACAACGTTGTGCAACACACAAATGTGCTACACATTTCTTATCCTCATAAATAAAATATAATAATCGAATAAAAAAATAATAAACAAATATGTAAGTTACTATTTCCGCTTCTAACAACATCATTCGGGATTCAATGTAATTATAAAGAGCCCTATGATAGCATTCGATCTGGTTATCAAAATCTCACCACTGAATATAATTTATTTTATTATCACTTGTATGAGGTATCACAGAGCTTCGTAACGTTTGGATCATTTCTTCCATCAAACGTTACTCATATTTTATACTTCTTTAAGTTTATGCTTTATATTGTATGTCATATGGAGCATAGTAGAGATTGCTGTGCCCCTCTTTCACCATTTTATTACATCTTAGAGGCATCTGCAATACGCCTGGTGAATGCAATGGCAACTTTGGAGCCGGACTGGCGCCCCAGCTGTTTGCAGATGAATTCCCCGACGTCCATGAGCTTCTGCAGATCCACGTTGGTCTTTATGCCTAGCCCGTTGAGCATGTACACGACATCTTCCGTCGCGACATTGCCGGAAGCACCTTTTGCATAGGGGCAGCCACCCAGACCAGACACAGATGAGTCAATCACATTGATTCCCATCTGTTAAAAAACATCAGCAGTTTAGTGGAATGAACAAGTTCCTACTTTCAGTTTTGAGATTGTAAAGGACATGATCAAAGGGAGGTTTAATTACTTGAAGGGAGACAAGAATGTTGGAGAGAGATTGGCCGTAGGTATCATGAAAATGGACCGCGAGCTTGTCCACTGGAACAACAGACGTCACAGCTTCGAGCATGGGTATTACCGTGCCTGACAAAAATACGAGGGACAAAATTGGGAAAGTTTTGTTAAAAGGCAATGACTGATTTCAGAGTAAAGTTCTTCCAACAAATATTTATCATTACCGTCTGCTTAAAAATAATGATCATAAAAACACTGAAACTGTGATGCTTTAATTGTATCTTCTTCAAAAGGTTCAGTCCTGGTGGTAAAAGACTAAACAGCAATACAAGAAGTTCTGAATACAGGATTTCCAAAATTTATCTGCACTTTTGCCTTTCAAACTTCAAAGTTGCGAAGTCAAAATATTTATCATCATAAAGTATGGTAACTTTCATACAATCCTAGGAAATCATTGTAAGATAGTTAGCTACCGTTAAGAAACTCGCTCATATCATTTCTTTGGCATGTAAGGAGAATGGATCACTTGTATCCAAACGCAATCTCCACAATTAACTAATTAGTCTTCTCTAAGATAATCCAGGTTATATCATAGATTATGCAAGTATCTTCCAGAAAGATACATATGTACAATAATTTTCAGTGACTTCAGGTTCAGCATTTTTATTGAAACAATTCAAAATTTATGTAATTGCATACACCTGTGGCACATAAGAAATTGTCAAGCTGTATATATAGTTCTTTGCACATACAGCTTAGTGCAATACATTGTTTTAGTTTCCTCGGAGAAAAGAATTAAAGAACCATATTCCTTGTTCAGTTATAGAATAAGTGACGACAAGGGACTATGAAATCGTACCTGGGGTTCCAACTCCTATTGTATCACCAAGTGAAATCTCGAAGCAGCCCATGTCATACAGTTCCTTTGCCACATAAGCTACCTTTGATGGTGGCACTGCTCCTTCATCAGGACAACCAACAACGCATGATACATACCTATCAAATAAATATGCAAAGAGTTACACCACAAATTAAAAGTTATGTATTACTGAAAAATAAATAAAAGTTTTGAGTCAATGACATTAGCATTAACTAATAGGATAAAAGAACATTAGAACATAAATCTAGGATCAAAGTCTGGAAAGAGCGAAAAACCCTAACCCGTCCTCCATGACCCATGCCAGTAGAGGATTCAATACTCGCGTAATTTGGTGTTGTAGAAGAAAAGGTTTAAGGTAATAATGTAAGGTAACAGTAACAAAAACATACCCACGAACAGGTAATGCAAGCTTTTTGGCAGCAGTAACAACTTCTCTGTAGCGGGCAAGACTTTCTTCAATGCTACAATTGATGTTTGCCTTTGAGAAGGCTTCAGAAGCTGATGCGAAAATGGCAATTTCCTTTGCACCAGCTGCTACAGCTGCATGGAAGCCCTGGATGTTCCATATGTGATTATCAAGTCTTATAGTAAACTCCACAGAGTAAGCTTCAAACTTGAGAAAAAACTTACTTTAAGGTTTGGAGTCAAGACAACAAACCGTGCCCCACTCATATCACGAACCACTTGCATGACATCTTTTGCATCTGATAACTACAATAAAAAATAAATTCCGATATATTAAGTAAACATATTTATTTTGATCTGAGTCAAATTTATCATAATAAATAAAGGAGATGCCATATGCTTTTAAAAATAGCTTTAGGTCAGCCCATAAGGCTTGTGAACTTTCCCTCAATAGGATCTTTTCCTCATACCTTACTACCATATTACACACATGAAATGGTTGAACTTCTGGTTAATTAACCTTGTTGAATGTTACTGCTATGCTCTTCATTTGTGCTCTCAAGAAGCATGAACTAACCATTACTTTTTTATATAATTACTTCGACAGCATTTATTTTTTCAGAATGAAATGTCACCGATTTTTTAAGTAGCTTTGGATATTGGAGTATTCTTTATTATACAAGATAGAAACTTGCATTCCTTGATGTGATTTTAATTAGCACTCCATGATGTTTGTTACATTAGTTATGCTGACGAGGAAAAGTTCATTATGCAGTCTGAAACCATACTTCCAAGCATATAATAAGGGAAAACATGGAACCTTCATGTTTTTTTCTCATTCTACTTCAAAAATTATTATTTAATGTAAACAAACTTGATCAACTGGAATGGAATGGTAAACCATGAATGTTATAGAGTGTAGCAAGACTACCTGTGGCACCCATTTTGGAGAGACAAAACTTGTAGCCTCGATAACAGATAATCCACAAGAAGCCAACTTTTGAATCAGTTCAACCTTCACTGCAGTAGGAACAGTGTTTTTTTCATTTTGAAGACCATCTCTGGGTCCAACTTCAACTATCTTCACAAATGCAGGCATGCCTCTAAAAAGCTGTTATTCAAACTATGATTACATCAGAATACTTGACAATATAATGGCGTTTAGACATAAATGATAAAAAGAATCGGATTGACATTAAAGTATTAAATTTCCGTATCACATCAAGAACATTCAGTGAATAAACTAAAAATAATTTGCAAAAATAATACCTCTGATCAATTTCAAAATACATTTGATTTTCCCAAATATAGAATCAAAGCAAGCAAGGATGAGTAGACTTAGTTGATTCTAGAAAAAGGTAGCCATGGTAATAGTTTCTCTTATAGAAACACTTTTGCTGCACATAGCAGCAATAGCTAATGGTACATAATCCAATAAATGGAATAGGAAAAGGGTTTTTCTACATGAAGCTTCTTATCTACATGTTCATTCAAACAAGTCAATGCCCCTGGCATTAGGTGCGTTCGTGATGCTTTGGTTACAGATGTACTGAAGAAAGAAAAAGGCAAATAACAGACAGCACACTACATTATAAAGAAAAAACACAATTACAGCCACCAAAAGCACCTGAATACAGTAAATTCATTAACATCAAAATAATACTTGGTCAATATCTGTCCTATAATTTGGTACTTCTCAACCATCTTTATTTATAACCATACCTTAATATTCACTCAAAAAGTAATCTGAATGTTGGAAATTGGAATTAAGATTTCTTCACGGAACCATGGTATTTTTAGTAGTACCAAAAAATAAAAAAGACAACAACAACAACAACAACAAAGCCTTATCCCACTAGGTGGGGTCGGCTACATGGATCATACGACGCCATTGCGCTCTATCAGTAACCAAATTTTTTGGTATATTATTCGTTAATAGATCTCGTTCTATTAGCTCGTCAAGTGTTCGCTTTGGTCTCCCTCTCCCTCTTTTAATCGGACTCCAGATTGTTTGCTCTACCCTCCTTACTGGCGCATCTAATGGCCTTCTCTGGACATGACCAAACCACCTCAAACGATTTTCTACCAGCTTCTCGCAAATAGGTGCCACTCCGCAAATAGGTGCCACCTCAAAAATAAAAAAGACACTAGTAAGAATTCATAGCCACACACTTGGAATGGAGCTGTGAATCAAATCTATAAAGCTTCAAGGCAGTCGAGTGATGAAGTCGTTCAACAATGAAAGACAACAGAAAGAATCAATTTAAGCACCTTTGTTAGACCTCTAATTTCTGTGTCATTGGAAGATGTCATGTAGTGTGCATCTCGTTTACGCCATGAATCACGGCAGTTGCTGAAAATCACCTTGCTCCTGTCCATGTAGCTATCGTTAGAAAACATGTCCCGTCTCCTCCAACCATATTCTTCACTGAAAGGAAAAAAAAAAGAGAAGAATGACCAAATTGTAATAACAACAACAAGAAGAAGAAATAGATTAGTTCAAAGTGGAGAATTTACTCCCAGCTGTTCGAAGAGCTGCACTCTCTGTTTTCAATCAAGCAACTGGCAATTTCCGCTTCATCCATCCTGGGCCTGCAAGAACTGGAGTTGCATTGCTGAAGCCTGCTCATGACACTCAGCCTTGGGACATTTTCAAGGCCCAAAGGCTCCTCTAAGCTCGACATGACTTCAAATCCGAAGGAGAAACGCGGTAACTGATTAAGCACGGATGAAAAACACTTTTTTAATTGATGATCCGACTATATGTAATTTACCAAATTCTAAGCAACAACAAGAGATACCAAACTACATGAATCAACAAAAAAAGGAAAAAAAAACAAAAATGCTGACATGAAGTTAATATGAGCACTACTGAAGCTACCATTCCACAAAAAAAAAAAAACCTTTCTCACATGCAATTATTCAAGCATTCGTCATGCTAAAATGCTCGCAAGAATAACACCACCATTAAAATCCCTCTCTACTAACCCTCTTGCATTAAAACTAATCTGAATTCTAATAAAATAAAATAAAAACAGCTAATTCTGATACTAATAAGGGCAAAATCTTTCACCCTGTTCAGGCAAAGATCACGAATCAACCAAAACCCCCCAAAGAAGAAAGCTCAAGAACTAATTTTAACCAAAAACAAAAGGATTCTGCAGAAAGGGGGACATACCTGAAATGAAATCGATCGAGAGCTCCTCTGCTCAAATCCGACTCCCGAATCCAATGAAGAAATAGAAAAGAGGAGACGACGAAGCGATCGAACGCGAGGGTTTGGATTCGATCGCGATCTGTCGGCTCTGTTTGGTCAGCTGTCGGAAGGCAGAGGAAGAGGAAGAGGAGGTGGTTGGGAAGCGGAAGCGGAACCGGGAAATGGCACCAGGAAACTAACCTCGTTAATTATACGCGTCCGACGTGGCAGCTCGTGGATGGACGAAGCAACTGGTTTCCATTTATTAGTGGCCGGCGTCGGGTTTTATAGTTGGCGTTTCGTGGAAGTTGCCGCAATTTTAATTTTAATTTTAATTTTTTTTCTTTTGAAAAAGAAAAGAAAAGAAAAGAAAAAAAAAGTTTGGTGGGAAGAGAATTAGTTGGGTGGTGAGAGAGCCGTCGGCGATTAAATCGGCGATTTTTTTATTCGTGGTATATGGGCCGATTAATTCGGTTGTGGTGGTTGGGCCTCATGCCATCCCAAGATCTTTTCATTTATTAAAATTTGGAATCCAAGGTTTTTATTTTTGAGGTCCCGACAGAGCTCCGGTATTCAGAGCTACTAGCATCTGATTAATTCGGAGTGAGATAAAAAGCAAAAATGATTTTTCTCTGATCAAATTGACGACTTCGAGACTCGAACTCGAGGCTACCAGTTCCTGGTCCCTCAACCTGAGACACACTTCTGCTATCAGATGTGTCAACCAAACTTGGTTGGAATCCAAGAATTTGAAGCGCAGGAATTTTCTCTCTAATTCTTCTTTTCTTATAATGTACATATGTATATACAAGTTCTATTTTAAGTAGGTAATATCATATTACTTATCTTATAGAATGTTAAATATATGATAAATTTTTATAATAAAACTATTTTAAAAAAATTCTTATATCCATCGTAATAATATTTTATGGTGTACATAATAAGCAGTACGATGTTATCTATTTTAAATAGACAATGATTTCATTTTTTTTCATATATANTATATATATATATATATATATTAAGCAGTACGATGTTATATAAAATACCTCTATTTTTTTCATATATATATAAGACTATAGAAAAAAATATTATTAATTAATTTTGGTGAGCATACATTACGATTAATCTGATTATTTTATGGCCCATGGTTCAAAACATGAGAAATCGTCATCGTCCTATTCATAAATTAGAACATTTTCTTTAGGTTAATTAATTAAAGTCTCGTATTTTGTTGCTTTAATTATATATAAATTCTTTGCATGATTTTATGACTTGGACACGATGGAAACTATTGTTTAACTCAAATGACATATTAGTAATATATGATAGTTAAAGTTGAACTAATAAAAGATGCGTCTTGCATATATGTATGACAAAAAATTGTATGTGACGTCACGGCATATGAAATCGTCGAGTGTGACATAATGGTATCCGACATTTATAATCACATATATTAATTTGCATTTTTTTTCTTCTTTGTTTTTTTTACGAAATAAGTGATATAATTGATAAATTAAATGCCTCATATTTTTCCTTTGGGGTTAATTAAAGGCTCATATGTTGCAACAGTGATGTGTCCTGTGTGCAAAATGTGGTGAGTAGTGCAAAGTCCAAATGGATGGTCCGAGATGAACAAATCATGTCGTCAGACTTTTATAAGGTCGTTCAATAACAAATGATATGTGACACATTTTTTTATTTGGTCACAAAAGGCTATCCGACTACTCAAAATTCTTTTTTTTTTCAACATGATTTCAGACGGTGGAACATTAGACTGTGGACTAAAACCCGGAACGATCGTCGATCCGGATAATTCCTCGGATGAGATCGGACCGGTCAGATCGAATGGACGAACCGATTGACATGAATATATTTAAAATAATATAAAAATTAAAATTAATAATTTAAAATATATGATGTTATATAAATTACAACACATAATATTTGAGGTTGGGGAGCCTACTTAGCACATTTGCTAAGTAGGCTTAGCGGTGATCGAGATCGTCAGATTTAATTTTGACGGTACAAGATCAAATTTAAAAGTTTAAAGTGTATTTTTAAATTTTGATCTTGAATCGTTAAAAACGAATCTGACGATCTCGATCACCGCTAAGTAGCTTACTTAGCAAAAGTGCTAAGTAGGCTCCCTTTCTCCATAATTTTTCTATCACAATTCATAAGTTCACGTTACAATATAAAATTTATATCCAAACTTATAAGTTCTAAAATCTAATATATAACATTATAAGATAATTGTCAAGAAAAGTTCACAAACTTTCACATTCACAACACATAAAGTTTGCAACAAAAATTTAATGCAAATTATAATAACATAAAATCTAATACACATAAAGTCCTGGCGAACGTGCGGCCTGGACGCGCTCGTCGTCCTGGCGAACGCGCGGCCTGAACGAGGTAGGCGTCCAGGCTGCGTGCGTGTCCTGTGCGCGTCATCCTGGCGGCGCCCAGCCTGGAC